>APFE031239391.1:0-17195 GCA_000404065.3 Pinus taeda
AGACTGCCATCGTAATTTGAAATCTCTGTCTTTGGTTTGCTGCTGGCCAATAAAATTGAAGGCAACAGTCTCAATTCTCGAGCTTCCTCATCAGACCCGTCTGCAGCAGCTACCGCTTCTTCCTCACTGTCATCTCCCAATTCTGGGTCTCTTCGTTTACCTGCTTCCACTACTTCCAAGCGAGCTGTAAGAACTCTAATCTGTTCTCTTAATCCTTCATCCGCTCCCCTACGTGCACCTCTTCCACGTCCTCGCCTTGACGCTTTTCCTTCTGCCATCTTCCTCTAAATTTTAATAAATAAAAGAACCTGGCTCTGATACCAATTGATGTGGCCAGCCCACGTGGTCCCACGCCAGCACAATCCTTCGTGGTCCTTCGCTGATATTCGGATATTGAATATGGTTTGATTGCAATTGATGCGGTAGGTGATTATTAATCAACCCATGGTACTTACCTGTCCTTGCTGCGACACCTATCCTCCTCGAAGCTGCCAAACCCTAATTCTCACTTATTCCCTTTTCACTTTGTCAATTCGCGCTCATTTTTCATTTTCACCTCGTCGTTTCACTGCTCTGTGGTTCTACTCTGATGCTCGGCTCCGCCTCTGGTTGTTCTACGCCTGTGTTGACACACTGTTGAATTTCTGAAGGGTTTATGGATAAACGATATGGTTTTTCACTGTCTTTTCGTCTGTGTATTCGGTTCAGGCTTTACTGGTGAGTTATGGTTCTTTTACTTAGCATTTGGCTTGTTTTTCATGTCTATGCTCGGTCGACTGGTTCTACTTCTGTATTTACTGTTTGTCTCGGTCAATGGCGCTATAATTTTGGGGTGAATGCCAGTGTTGAGGGTTTCTGGTTTACCCAGTTGACAATGTGCAGTTCGTTGGTCTGCAACCTGGTATTTCTCCGGCGCTCGGCTCTATGCTCAAGTAATTCACTTGTTCCCTGCTATAGTTCCTTGTTTGCTATTCAAGCTGTGTCTAACAATACTCGGTCCCTCCGTGGTCAGGGTTTCACTTCGTTTCGGTGAGTTGTGGACTCGGTTCACTTTCAGGTATGGCTCTCCCCTTTAGCCATACACGGCTTCGCTTCTTGCTAATTCGTTTTTAGCTTGACGGCTTCGTTTCTGGTTCGAGGGTTTTATTTTAGTAACAAACCCTAACTTAACTCCTTTGTAATGGTTGCAGGTGACTGGTTCCGTAGCTCTCGCAA
This sequence comes from Pinus taeda, assembly GCA_000404065.3. Classification (NCBI taxonomy): domain Eukaryota; kingdom Viridiplantae; phylum Streptophyta; class Pinopsida; order Pinales; family Pinaceae; genus Pinus; species Pinus taeda. The sequence continues at coordinate 1,216 of APFE031239391.1, forward strand.
AGATTTCGGTCGATATTTCTCCCGGGTAGCTCTGTTCTTATCTTGGTTGATTTCGTGGCTCTTCGTTTTGGCTGTGTCTGCTTGTGTCTGTAGTCTGTATATTGGATGCTTCTGTGGCTCTCTGTTCTTGCTGTAGTTACTTGCGTCTGTATGATTAATAGTTGTAGCGCTTAACGTTTGGTTGTTCCAACCCGTAGCCGTGGTGTGGAGGGTTGCTGTAGGTTCTGTTAATTGATGGTTCGGTTCATCGAACCCTCGTCGCACAGTTCATTCATGTAATTTTAAATTCGGCAAGGCTGCAATGTATTATACAGTGATATGTAATCTATGATTAAGTTTGATGTTGTTTGTTACCCGGTTTCGACTGTGGGTCGTTGTGTTCTTTGAAACTGTTCGCTTCTTTCCGCCTGTTGCTCACTCTCGGTCTCGACTTATCTTTAGACTTGTGGTATTTGGAATATCGGTCACTGTGTTTGCCTGCAACGATATTGGATATGCAATAATATATATGTGAACTTTTTGTGAGTCTCTGTCACTGTGTTTGCCTACAACGAATTAATTGTACAGAAATATATATAGAAATTTCTAATACAGAGGACTTATGTATTCCATTCGTATGTCTACTTGTGCACAAAATTTTAGATGAAGGAAATTTGATATATATTTCTCTAATTCTCTTTTCAAATTGCTTAGCTGCTGAACCCCTCTGGGTCATTTTGTCTGTCCTTTTATATAATAGTTACAGGCAGTTAGATAACTGCAGATAGTTATTCCTTACAGTTTGTCAGATAGTTATTCTATTACAGTTTGCCTGGCAGTTACTATAAACTTACTTTACCTGTCTATGCGTTTGTTTACTTTGTCTTCTTTGTTCCACAAGGGTTTTCTGTTTACATTGCTTATTGATATTAATATAATTCTAACAACTATAAGACCTGTTGCTACAGTAAAGTAAAATAAATAAAAATTAACTAACAGAATCTAATGTTGTAGTTGACTTTGGAAGAAATTAAATAAAAAACGTAAGAACTCTGACAGACTTGCTGTCCTTTTGTCGAACTGTTCATCTTTCCCAAACTTCTTCAGAAACTTTGTCCGCCCTTTCTCGGTCTTCACCCTGTCGACCAGATGCTCCTGCATCATTGTTGAAGTAGAATTAGATGTAGTTCCACTTGATGTACATGGAGTGGTATTTGGAATTCCCTATAATTACAAGTATGATAAAATATTCATGCAGAAAGCCAACTAGTATCATCTCATCAAGGATGGAAATTCCTTAAACATCAACACATATAATGGAAACTCCAATTTTTTGTTGGTAAGTGCCAACCAAGCCAAGAAACTAATCAATTCTATGGGTCTTGACCGACGGTAACTGTTTCTTCCAAAGACTGCTCTCGAACTGGGTGTCCCATTGTGGCTGTACCATTCTTTCGTCTTCCGCCTAGGCATGATATGGGAACAGGTCTGCCATGTTGAATATGGGTGATATACCTATATCAGGTGGCAGCTGAATTTCATATGCATTCGCTGAAAACTTGCGAAGAATTTTGCATGGGCCGATTTTCTTAAACTTCAGTTTGTTATACGTACCCTTAGGAAACCGTTCCCGACGCAAATGCGCAAGGACTTCGTCTCCAATCTCAAAATGTACCTCACGTCGTTTTATGTCTGCATGCTGCTTATATTTCTGCGTGTTGTCCTGTAATCTCAATTTAACATTCTCGTGCAGTTCGCTCATTGCTTCGGCAAAATCTTCCCCGTCTGCACTCCTCCTTTCTAGCTGTCCTAAATCGCGTAATTCATGTACTCCCGGCAGATGCATACCATATAAGATTTGGAATGGGCTAAGACCTTTCCTCCGATTAGGTGAATCGTTATAAGCGAATTCTGCCTGGGTAAGAGCTCGATCCCACAATCGCGAGTTTTCTCCTGTCAAGCTTCGCAACAAGTTGCCCAAAATCCTGTTCACTACCTCTGTCTGTCCATCAGTCTGCGGGTGATACGCAGAACTAAAATTTAACTATGTGCCCAGCTTTTTCCACAGGGTGCACCAAAAATGCCCTGTAAATTTTACATCCCTGTCTGAAACTATAGTTTTTGGTAAGCCATGTAATCAAACTACTTCTGTGAAGAAGAGATGTGCCACATTTGTGGCGTTGCTAGTCTTCCGGCACGGAATGAAATGAGCCATTTTTGAAAATCTATCCACCACCACCATCACTGAATCATATCCCCGCTGCGTTCTAGGCAATGCTAGGAAAAAGTCAATGCTGACTGAATCCCACGACCTGCTTGGAACTGGTAGGGGCGTATATAACCCAGTATTCTGGCTGTGCCCTTTCGCTAGTTGGCAAATTTTACACCTGGTTACATATCTCTGTACGTCCCGACTCATTTTCGGCCAGTAATAAAAATGTCCTAGCTGTTCCAGTGTTTTATCAACGCCAAAATGTCCTGCTAAACCTCCACTATGTTTCTCTTTCACTAGATTTTCCCTCATCGAACAATCCGGAATACATAGTTGTCCACCTCGAAATAACAATCCTTCCTGTAAATTAAAATCTAGCCATGGGCTTGTATTCCTTAAGACAGGATTTTGGCATGCCTCAAAGGCTTCCTTGAAATCCGCGTCCATCTGGTAAAAATCCTTCAAATACTCAAACCCCATCACCTGTATGCCGCTTTCCTGTAAGAGCAGGGATCTTCTGCTTAAAGCATCTGCCACTTTGTTGGCTTGCCCACTTATGTGCTTCAACACGAAAGAAAAATTTTGCAGGTACTCCACCCACTTGGCGTGCTTATGGTTCAATTTGTGCTGTTGTGTTATGTACTGTAACGCAGAATTATCAGAGAACAAAACGAACTCATTACCTAGTAAGTAGTTCCTCCAATGCTTCAAGGCTTGAACCACTGCATAGAATTCTTTGTCGTATGTCGAATACTTCTGCCGACTTTCATTTAGTTCCTCACTAAAGAACGCCACTGGTCTGTCCTCTTGACTGAGTACAGCGCCAATAGTTGTCCCACTTGCATCACACCGAACCTGAAAAGGTTTGCTAAAATCGGGCAGCCTCAAGATTGGCCTCTTCGTTATTTTCCGCTTCAGAAGTTGAAAAATGTCTTCTGCTACCTTAGTCCAGCAAAAAGGTTGGCTTTCCTTTTTGATGGTCTCTAGCATTGGCGCGCAGATTTCACTAAAATTCTTAATTAACTTTCTATAAAAACTTGCTAAACCGTGAAAGCTACGTACCTCGAATAAACTCTTTGCTGACGGCCAACTCATGATTGTTGTAATCTTCTCTGGGTCCATTTTTAACTCATTCTCCGCCACTACGAAACCCAGATAAATTAACTCCTTCTTTAGGAAAGTGCATTTCTTCAAATTTATCAGCAGTTTGTTCTGCTGCAGCTTCTCGAATACTCTTCGAATATGTTGACGGTGCTCTCTTTTCGTCCTGCTAAAAATTAAAATATCATCCAGATAGACTATCACGAATTTTCTAATAAATTCCTTTAACATTTTGTTCATCAGTCTCATAAAGGTACTTGGAGCGTTACTCAACCCAAATGGCATAACCAGCCATTTGTATAGTCCTTCGTTGGTCTTGAAGGCTGTCTTCCATTCGTCTCCTTCTATAATTCTGATCTGATGATACCCACTTTTCAGATCGATTTTGGTAAAATATGCTGCCCCACTAAGGCAGTCCATCATGTCATCCATCCTAGGCAAGGGAAACCTGTATCGGATGGTGATCTTGTTTATAGCCCGCGAATCTGTACACATTCGCCACTCTCCACCCTTCTTAGGCACAAGGACTGTAGGTACTGCATAGGGGCTTAAACTCTCTCTGATCAGTCCCTTATCTAACAACTCCTGCACTTGTTTGTGTACTTCTTCATTGTCCTTTGGACTCATTCTATACGCTGCCTTGTTCGGTAAGCTTGCTCCTGGTATAAAATCAATGTGATGGTTGATGCTCCTTTTAGGAGGCAACTTATTAGGTAACTCATCAGCCGCAATGTCTTGAAATTCTTCTAACAGCTCTTGTATTTACTTAGGCAATTCTGATTTCTCTAGGTTCAGTAATACTGGCTTCATCCTCCTCACAACTGCAAAATTAATTTCAGTTTCATCAATCTGCTTTATGAACTGTTTTCCTCCCATTAACAATGCCTTTGTTCCACTTGATTCTGCTGAATCTTCCTCTTTGATGGGTACGAGTGTGTGTTTGACCCCATCCTTCGTAAACTTATAACAATTAGTTTTCCCATCGTGTGTCACCTTCCGGTCATACTGCCATGGTCTTCCGAGCAGTATGTGGCACACGTCCATGGGCATAATATCGCAGACCACTGTATCGTGGTACTTGCCAATGCGAAACTCTAACTCGCATTGTTCGTCAACCAACAGCTGGTGGCCTTTCTGCAGCCACGACACCTTGTAAGGTGTGGGGTGCTTCAGCCTATTCAACCCCAGTTTTTCCACCATCTCAGTGGCAACCAAGTTATCCATACCCCCGCTGTCTATTATCACCTTGCAGCATTTCCCATGCGATTTACAGACTGTCTGAAACAGTGACTTCCGCTGTGTTGGTTCAGCCACTTCCTTGGTTCTCTTTAACAGCACTTTATTCAAAAGCAACGCTTCTCCCGTTTTTGCCATATCTTGCACTTCCCGTGGTTGCGCTTCAGCTTCTTCAGGCTGAATCATAAATGTTCCTCTCTAACCTGTCTGCTCAACTTTTGGACATTCAAAGGATCGATGTCCCCATTTTTGACACCTGTAGCACTGGAAACTAGTCCCCCTTCTGCGGCCATTCCCTCGTCCTCGCTGATATGACCGACCTCCTCTGGTGCTGTCTCCTTTGTCTGTTGTCCCTGAAGTCTTTGAGCTGCTGCCTTCTTCACTGTTCACAGCACTCTTTCCTCTTCCGTAGGACTGTCCTCGTCCTCTACCATTCCCTCTCCCTCTCCTGTTATTCTGCTTCCTATTAATTTTCTCCTCAGCCTTCACAGCACTCTGAAAGGCTTCTTCAATACTTCGGGGAGAAAGAATGCTAATTTCATCCAGGATCTCCATCCTCAAACCGTTGATATACCTCGCTGTCTTTTCTGGAGTCTCATCCATATAACCAGCACGTAGATTTACCTGGTAGAACTCTTCCGTGTACTCTTTGACAGTCATACCCTTCTGTCTCAAATTCTGTACTCGCCGACATAGTTCAACCTGGTAATCTTTCGGCAGAAATCTGCCCTTCAGTTTCGCTACCATCCTTGACCATTTTCGTATGGGTAATTTGTTTAGTCTTTTTCTGTCTGCTTGGAAATTATCCCACCACAAGAGGGCATGTCCTTTCAACTTAGTAGAAGCGAACTTGACTCTCTTATCCTCCTTAACTTCCTCATTCTCGAAATATTTATCTAGTTCTCTTATCCAATCTAGTAGGATATCAGCAGACAGACTGCCATCGTAATTTGAAATCTCTGTCTTTGGTTTGCTGCTGGCCAATAAAATTGAAGGCAACAGTCTCAATTCTCGAGCTTCCTCATCAGACCCGTCTGCAGCAGCTACCGCTTCTTCCTCACTGTCATCTCCCAATTCTGGGTCTCTTCGTTTACCCGCTTCCACTGCTTCCAAGCGAGCTGTAAGAACTCTAATCTGTTCTCTTAATCCTTCATCCGCTCCCCTACGTGCACCTCTTCCACGTCCTCGCCTTGGCGCTTTTCCTTCTGCCATCTTCCTCTAAATTTTAATAAATAAAAGAACCTGGCTCTGATACCAATTGATGTGGCCAGCCCACGTGGTCCCACGCCAGCACAATCCTTCGCGGTCCTTCGCTGATATTCGGATATTGAATATGGTTTGATTGCAATTGATGCGGTAGGTGATTATTAATCAACCCGCGGTACTTACCTGTCCTTGCTGCGACACCTGTCCTCCTCGAAGCTGCCAAACCCTAATTCTCACTTATTCCCTTTTCACTTTGTCAATTCGCGCTCATTTGTCATTTTCACCTCGTCGTTTCACTGCTCTGTGGTTCTGCTCTGATGCTCGGCTCCGCCTCTGGTTGTTCTACGCCTGTGTTGACACACTGTTGAATTTCTGAAGGGTTTATGGATAAACGATATGGTTTTTCACTGTCTTTTCGTCTGTGTATCCGGTTCAGGCTTTACTGGTGAGTTATGGTTCTTTTACTTAGCATTCGGCTTGTTTTTCGTGTCTATGCTCGGTCGACTGGTTCTACTTCTGTATTTACTGTTTGTCTCGGTCAATGGCGCTATAATTTTGTGGTGAATGCTGGTGTTGAGGGTTTCTGGTTTACCCAGTTGACAATGTGCAGTTCGTTGGTCTGCAACCTGGTATTTCTCCGGCGCTCGGCTCTATGCTCAGGTAATTCACTTGTTCCCTGCTATAGTTCCTTGTTTGCTATTCAAGCTGTGTCTAACAATACTCGGCCCCTCCGTGGTCAGGGTTTCACTTCGTTTCGGTGAGTTGTGGACTCGGTTCACTTTCAGGTATGGCTCTCCCCTTTAGCCATACACGGCTTCGCTTCTTGCTAATTCGTTTTTAGCTTGACGGCTTCGTTTCTGGTTCGAGGGTTTTATTTTGGTAACAAACCCTAACTTAACTCCTTTGTAATGGTTGCAGGTGACCGGTTCCGTAGCTCTCGCAAAGATTTCGGTCGATATTTCTCCCGGGTAGCTCTGTTCTTATCTTGGTTGATTTCGTGGCTCTTCGTTTTGGCTGTGTCTGCTTGTGTCTGTAGTCTGTATATTGGATGCTTCCGTGGCTCTCTGTTCTTGCTGTAGTTACTTGCGTCTGTATGATTAATAGTTGTAGCGTTTAATGTTTGGCTGTTCCAACCCGTAGCCGTGGTGTGGAGGGTTGCTGTAGGTTCTGTTAATTGATGGTTCGGTTCATCGAACCCTCGTCGCACAGTTCATTCATGTAATTTTAAATTCGACAAGCCTGCAATGTATTATACAGTGATATGTAATCTATGATTAAGTTTGATGTTGTTTGTTACCCGGTTTCGACTGTGGGTCGTTGTGTTCTTCGAAACTGTTCGCTTCTTTCCGCCTGTTGCTCACTCTCGGTCTCGGCTTATCTTTAGACTTGTGGTATTTGGAATATCGGTCACTGTGTTTGCCTGCAACGATATTGGATATGCAATAATATATATGTGAACTTTTTGTGAGTCTCTGTCACTGTGTTTGCCTACAACGAATTAATTGTACAGAAATATATATAGAAATTTCTAATACAGAGGACTTATGTATTCCATTCGTATGTCTACTTGTGCACAAAATTTTAGATGAAGGAAATTTGATATATATTTCTCTAATTCTCTTTTCAAATTGCTTAGCTGCTGAACCCCTCTGGGTCATTTTGTCTGTCCTTTTATACAATAGTTACAGGCAGTTAGATAACTGCAGATAGTTATTCCTTACAGTTTGTCAGATAGTTATTCTATTACAGTTTGCCTGGCAGTTACTATAAACTTACTTTACCTGTCTATGCGTTTGTTTACTTTGTCTTCTTTGTTCCACAAGGGTTTTCTGTTTACATTGCTTATTGATATTAATCTAATTCTAACAACTATAATTAAGACCTGTTGCTACAGTAAAGTAAAATAAATAAAAATTAACTAACAGAATCTAATGTTGTAGTTGACTTTGGAAGAAATTAAATAAAAAACGTAAGAACTCTGACAGACTTGCTGTCCTTTTGTCGAACTGTTCATCTTTCCCAAACTTCTTCAGAAACTTTGTCCGCCCTTTCTCGGTCTTCACCCTGTCGACCAGATGCTCCTGCATCATTGTTGAAGTAGAATTAGATGTAGTTCCACTTGATGTACATGGAGTGGTATTTGGAATTCCCTATAATTACAAGTATGATAAAATATTCATGCAGAAAGCCAACTAGTATCATCTCATCAAGGATGGAAATTCCTTAACCATCAACACATATAATGGAAACTCCAATTTTTTGTTGGTAAGTGCCAACCAAGCCAAGAAACTAATCAATTCTAGAAAGACATATGTTTTACTATTCTTTAAATAAAACCAATGTGTAGAAGATTTGATGAGAGAAAATTCATCTTTCAAGGGGTGTTATAAGGAACAAAACCAACAAATGGAAGAATTGATATAATAATATAAGGGTGTGTTTTAAGAGACTAAAGGGTTATCCTCCAAGAGGGAAGTGTGTTGATTTTATTGTAGCTTCAATAAGTATTCAAGTCGGACCAAAAGAAATAAATTGAAAATTTTCACCTCCAAAAGTAGAAGTAATCTCCATATTGTTCAAACCATCCCATTTTTTTGTATCATATAATTCATATTCGTATTTCTAGTAATGACATCATCACAGTTTTGAATATGGAAGTTCGATAAGGCATAAAGGCAAGATACGACTTGTTAAGTAGGATGGACCAAGTATGTTCCATACACTTGTGAAGTGTGATATGTTGAATTGAAATTATTGTAAGGACATGTGTAGAGATACTTCCTCTCATTGCATCATACTATAGGATATGTGTTCAGAAGTAGTGTTGTATACCTTGTAGTATTGTGGAAATATATTTTATGACTGAGGTGTCATTGCTTGATGTTACAAATTGAATCAAAGGAGAAAAGTTACTTCATGTATATAGAAACAAATTCCAATTAGAACATGAAAAAGTTTGTATTTGGAAGTCCTAGGTTTTTTTTCACAATACCCCCTATAATTTTTAAACCTTTTATGGGGACCCTCCATGTAAATCTTAGTCAAACAAATCCTTTAATACTTTAATTTTTTTTATTTTGTGATATTTTAGCTTTTCTTATATTTTCATTTTGATTGCTCTATTACATGTGTTTTGTTGTAATTTTCCAATGGTTCGAATTTCACCTCATTGTGACTTAAAATTTAGAAAATATCTATAGTCAAAGTTTGGTTGAATTTCATTACCTCGATGTAAAATTTGTAAATTTGTATTTTATTATATTTTTACAAATTGTAAATAAAATTTATATGAATATGTAATATTTTTTATTAAATTGATTTAACCTTAATTGACTAAGTTAATTAAAATTAATTATTTATAAATATAATTTTAACTATTTAACAATGACATAGAGTATTCTTCCCCAGTTCCCTAACTTCTTAGAGGTATTGTAATTTCATTTTTGCCAAACCCACCCAGGTTCACTAGACTTCGGAATGAAGGCAAAGAAGCACAAAGAGCAAATTATAATTAAAATGGGAGCTTATATTTATTAATGGGTAGATAAAAAATACCTTGGAGTGGTGGCGGGCTCGTACTCCACTCACAAGCCTCCACCCACTGCCTCCTTTATTCCTTTACATGTACATGCATCCCCTCATTTACTTTTACTTTGAAACCATTAAAAACTTAAACTCCTCTTTTGAATTTTTAAATTTATTTATTATATTTGTTTATTTTATTTATATTTTATTTTAAATATTTTTAAAGTTATTTAAACTTAACATTAATAAAAAACATATTAGGACTATGTATTTTCCAATAGTTTGCTAATTTGGGAATTTCAATTTTGGAGGCTAATATCTTGAATTTTATGCAATGAAAATGAGCACATGAGAGGTTGTTGGAAATATTATATCTTCCAAAAGGATATGGGAGTGGTTGTATGACCAAATTCGATCATTAACCACTCCAAAAAAAATAACATAATTTACAGTGATGAATTTGCATCAAAAAATCAATTTATGAGTTTGTTTTGGAGAGTTTTCATCCTTCCAAAGTGGCTTGTTGTTGCAAATTAGTTTTATAAGATCAATTTCCTAAATCTTCTCTTCACAAGCAAGCAAGGGGAAAACTTAGATTTGGTTTTATTAAACTATTAAATTAAATTCTGATCGGTTAGTTTATTTTTCAAAATTTTGGAAATCTTAGTTTTTCCTTATTTTAATTGGTTTTAATTTTTATTTTGTTTGGTTCTTTGTAGACCTTGGTGGAAATGACGAGGAAAAGAAATCTTGGAGAAAATGGATTGCACTGGCAATGAAGAGAAAGGGATTCTTTCCAACTAAAATCAAAGATCTCAACCATTCTTTCAACAACTCTCCTTTTTGGGCATTTATTTTTGTAATTATAAATAACAATAGGGAAAAGGAGAAAAGGCTTCTACTTGTTTTCAAAAACAGAGTTTATTGCACTATTGTAGAGGACTGAATTTTGTATAAAATTGGATATATTTGGACTAGATTTTAAGAGGTGTATTCCAGCTCCAAAATTTCATGATATCATGGAATTTTTTAGAAATCATGTACTCAAATGCTACAATCAGGTATGGAATTTTTGTGCACTAATGTCAAAGTTAGAGGTTGATTGAAGGTCTTCATTTAAATTTAATTATGGTTGAATCATTCATCAAGATAACTATTTGATTGTTGGGTTACACTATTACAAATTTGAGTTGATTGTATGCTTATCTAAACATTGAAAACCTATATTTTAGTGACAGCTCTTATTCATATTAAAGATAGGCAATGAATTTGAATAGACATGCATATTATCACTTATAACTATTTAGTAGATTGATGACAAGTTTATCTTTGTTTTAGTCATGATTATATTAAGAACTATTTCTTTAATGAAATTATACCACTTATTTTCAATTCATTTTATTTGAATATAGAGGTATGTGCAGCACAATACCAATTTATTGGTAGTTGAATGTATATATTTGTTCAAATAAGTAGCAAGTAATAGAATTATTTCCTTCTCTTATTTACTTGACTTTTATTCTAAATTAAAGTTGGTCCAAATTTCAATATTTTTCTCTTGATTGAGAGGATGATTGATCCTTCTTTTAATCGAGTTAGATTTAATATATCCTTTTGATTGCTTCCATAATAGATTATATTTTATTTGCATTTAGATTTAGATTTAGATTTAGTTCTCATATTTTAGAATTTTCCTTACATATGAGAAACTGCATTGGTGGTTTGGTTGAGCCCTTATGTCAGCTTAATAACTACATTACAAGCATGCTACAAGAGGGTAAGTTTGATCAAATTTTCTTGTTGATAAGTTATTAGAAACACCAAAATTCAACAGGGAGAGAGAGGGTAATTTGACCCATTTGAACAAGTCATAATCACCTTTTCAAAAGGATAAGGATTTCGTTGGGACCATGACTGGGCGACCTACCCATTGTTGATTTCATTCATTTTTTTCCATCAACAGGCTTGAAGGATAGGATCAAAAAAACCTATTGTTTGTGGATAAAACCCTAGAGATAGACCTATTAGATCAATGTTTTTGTTAAAATAAGAAACCCTAGCTCATGCAAGGAAGGAGAGAAAACCTTAGTTCATAAGAAACCCTAGCTCATGAGTTGGCATATGGATTTCAATGACTCCTGCAAGGAGGAAAATATCAAGAGGGAGTTGACAATATTTGAAAAAGATAAGTACTTTTTATATCTATTCATTGATTATTATTGTTTTACTATTAATTAGTCTCTTATCTTTGTTTTTTTTGTTGGATTATAATTTTTCTTCCATGGTCTCCTAGTGAGGGTTGAAGGTACATCGTGAAGGTTGACAAGGCTCTAGAAACAAATGGAAGTGTTGGAAGAATGAGGAAAAATTTGTGACAAGAGGGTTCTCCCAGGATCAATAATGTGTTCAAGAGAGAAATTGTATTAATCGTACCTAACGACGAGAAGAGCTCCTAGATTAGAGGGAGCGGGTAGGCCATCAAATTTGAAGAATGCTATGATGGAGGAAATTGTGTTGAAGACAAGTCGGTGGTGACTTCCATGTGAATATGAAGATGAATTATGTGGTATATGGAAGCAAGGAGAAGCACACAGAAATAATCATGAGGATTCTCATAGAAAAAGTGAGTCGACTATGTGGAGACTCCAGTTTCCAGGTACACTTATGTTACAACTGTTATTTTTCATGCTTATATTATTGTTTGAAAATTACATCAAGTGGATGTGGAGACCTCTTTCCCCAATGGATTATTTCAGGAAGAAGAAGTGCACATAGAGCTACCTAAGGGATTTGTGTTACATGAGAGGGAATCTCATTTTTACAAAATAAAGAAGGTTTTGTACGGACCTTAGACATGACATTTTTGGATATAGGGATAGCAAATGTCCTAGTAGACCTCTTTAACATATGACTTGCCTTTGACAGAAGTGAAAGAACTCACGTGATAGAGGGAGTAGTAGTGGAAAGAGGATTTTCCTTCATGACCTGGGTTTGACCTAGGTTTGATTACTAGTTAGTTCTAATTTATTTTGACTTGAAAGATGATACTAGTATCTCTTATTGAAATGAACAATTTTTCTAAGGAAAGGTTGTTGTTTTTTTCCCTAGTTAGGGTTTTCCCAAGGTAAAAATGTGTGTCTCTTTTGTTTTCTTGTCCCTTCATGATCCTACTCTCATTATTGTTTTGTTTTTTATATTTCCTATGTATAATTTACTAATGATGAATGTGATATAATATGATTTGGTTAATGAGTCACTGGAACATAATTGTTAGTGTAGTAACCATGAAAATTCAACAAAGTGGAGCACAAAATATAGCTATTTTCAGACTCTCCACTACCAAACATTGGCTCGTACAAGTGGAATTTTATATAAACAAAAAGTGGGAAGAAGCAGTTGCAACAACTAACAGAACACAATTTTTCTCGACCAAGTACCTCATCATGTGGTTCACCCATTATAATTGTGCCTAAGAATTATGCAACATGATAGATGTGCATTCATTACAAGGTTTTATAAAACAATATGGTCATGATAAAGTAACCCTTTCCTAAGATAGATGATCTATTGGATGAATTGTAGCAAAAAATATACTTCACCAACTCGGACTTAAAGTCAAGGTATCACCGGGTTTGAGAATGTGAAGAGGATACCTAGAAGACTTCCTTTAAAGCCAAAGATGGTGTGTATGATGATTAATTATGTTGTTTGGCATATGCAATGCACCAAGTACATTCATGAGGTTAATGAATGATATATTTCACCCTTTTATAGGTTCATTTTGTATTTCTCATGTGGATGATATACTAGAACACTGCTACCTAGGAGGAGCACCTCTCCCATTTAATGTAGGTGTTAGAGACAATGAAGAAGCACCAATTGTTGGCACATCCCAAGAAGTATGATTCTGCATAGTAGAATCACATCTGAAGAAGTGTGATTCTGCACCGACTATTAGTATCTCTCTCTCCCTCCTACTTCCATCCCCTCTCTCTCTATCCCTCTTTCCCTCTTTCCCTCTCTCCCTCTCTCCCTCTCTCCCTCCCTCCCTCTCTACCTCCCCCCCGCCTCCCATCTCTCCCTCCCCTCCCCCAACCTCCTTCCTTGCTCTCTCCCTCTCCCTCTCTCTCTCTCTCTCTCCCTCCCTCCCTCCCGCAACCTCCTTCCCCCTCTCTCCCTCCTCCTCTCTCTCTTTATTCCTCCCTCGCTCCCTCCCTCCCTCTTTCCCTCCCTCCCTCTCTCTTCCTCTCTCTCCCTCTCTCCCATCCGTCTCTCTCTCGACCGCTCTCTCTCTCTCGCCCCCCTCTTTGTCTCTCTCTCTCTCCCCCTCTTTCTCTCCCTCCCTCTATCCTTCCCCACACATCCTCCCTCTCTCTCCCTCGCTCTCTCCCTCTCTTTCTCTCCCGAACTCTCCCCCTCCTCATGTATCTCTCCCTCCCTCCCTCTCTTTCTCTCTCTCCTTCCCTCCCTCCCTCTCTCTCTCTCTCCCTGTCTTTTTCTCACTCTCACCTTCTCTCTACCTCCACCTCTCCCTCTCGCTCCCCCCTCCCTTTATCCCCCTCCCTCTTCCCCTTCCTCTCTCTTCCTATCTCACTTTCTCCACCCCCTCTCTCTCTATCTATCTACCTATCTATATTTCTCTCGCTCCTTCTCTCTCTCTCCATCTCTTTATCTCTATATCTCCCTCATTATCTATCTCCTCCTTGCTCTCTCTCTCTCCCATCTCTCCATTTTCCTATGCCTCTCTTCCTCTCTCTCTTGTATTCTCTCTCTCTATCTCTCTCTCCATCACTCTCCCTCTCTATAATTCTATCGTCCTCTCTCTCCCTCTCTCTTCTCCCCCTCTCTCTGTCTATGTACCTTGTCACTCTCTCACTCTCTCTCTATCTCTCCATATCTTCCTCCCTCACTTTCCCTCTCTCTCTCCTCAACTCCTCCCCCCCCCCACCTCTCTCTCCCCCCTGCCCCTCTCTACCTCCCCCTCCTCCTTCCCTATCTGCCCCTAACCCCACCTCCTTCCCTCACTCTTTCTCTCTCTCCTCTTCCCTACCCCTCCCTCCCTCTCTCTCCCCCCTTTCTCTCTCTCCTCCACCCCCCTCTCTCTCATTCCCTCCCTCTCACTCCCCCTCCCATTTTCCCTTCTCCCCCTACCTTCATTCTCTCTCCCTCTCTCGCTCCCTCCCTCTCTCTCTCTCCCTCCCTCTCCCCCTCCTTCCCTCTCTCTCCCAATCTCCCTCCCACCTCTCTCTCTCTCTCTCTCTCCCTCCATCACCCCCTCCTTCCCTCTCTCCCAATCTCCCTCCCACATCTCTCTCTCTCTCTCACCCCCTATCTCTCTCTCTTTCTCTCGCCCTCTCTCTCTTTCGCTCCCTTCATCTCGCTCTCTCTCCCTATCCCCCCCCCTTCCCTCTCTCTCACAATCTCCCTCCCACACCCTCCTTCCCACGCTCTCACTCTTGCTCAATTCCACTCTTTCTCTCTCACCCACCCTCTCTCTCTCTCTCTCTCTCTCTACCACACCACCTCCACTCTCTCTCCCTCACTACACCACATCCTACCCTCCCTCTCTCCCTCCCTCTTTCTCTCTCTCCATCTGTCTCCCCCTCCCTCCCTATCTCTCCCTTTGTCCCATCTCTTTCTCTCTCTATCTCTCTCTCTATTTCCCTCCCCCCTCCATGCTCTCTATCTCCCATGCCTCCTTCCCTCACTCTCTCCCTTTCCCTCTTTCTCTCTCTATCCATCCATATCCCCCTCCCTCCCTCTCTCTCCCTCTATCCCATCTCTCTCTCTCCCTCTCTCCCTCTCACTATCCCTCGCCTAGACCTCCCCCTCTCTCTCTCCCTATCTCTCCCTCTATCTCGCTCTTTTTCTTCATCCCTCACTCCCTCCCTCTCCCTCTCTCCCACCTCTCTCTACCCCAGCACCCCTCCTTGCCTCTCTCTTTGTCCTCCCTTCCTTCCTTCATCCTCCTTCCCACCCCCTTCTTTCCTCTCTCTAGATCTCTCTCTATCTATCTCCCTCCCTCTCTCACTCCCTCCCTCCCTCTCTCTCTCTCTCCCTTGCTCTCCCCCCTCCCTTTCCCCCTCCATCCCCCTCTCCTTCTCTCTCTCCCTCCGTCCCACCCTCTATCCCTCCCTCCCTTGTCGTCCTCCTCCTTCTCTCTCTCCCTATGTCTTTCTCCCTCTCTCTTTCTCTCTCTCTCTCTCTCCATCACTCACTCTCTCTATCTCTTTCTCTCCCCCTCCCTTTCCTGCCCCCTCCTTCCCTCTCTCTCCCTCACTCTCTCCCCCCCTCCATTTCTCATCCCCTCCTTCCATCCCTCTCCTCTCCTCTCTCTCTCTCTTCTCCTATCTCTCTCTCTATCTATCCCTCCCTCTCTCTCTCTCTCTATCTCTCCCTCACTCTCCCCTTCCTCCCTCTATCTTCCCCCGCTCCCTCTCTCCCATCTCTCTCTCTTGATTGCTCTCACATTCTCTCTCCCTCCTCTTCCTCTCTCTCTCCCTCCCTCTACCTCGCTCTCCCTCCCTCTCTCCTTCCCTATCTCCCTATCTCCCCACCTCCCTATCACTCTCCTTCCCTCTCTTATCCCCCCCTTCCATCTCTCTCTCTCTCTCTCTCTCTCTCTCCCCTTCCCTCCACCCCCCTCCCTCTTTCTCTTGTGCTCTCTCCCTCTCTCTCTCTCTCTCTCTCTCTCCCTCCTTTTTATATTTAAGTAATAAAA
>APFE031239392.1:10610-23801 GCA_000404065.3 Pinus taeda
TCAGGGGGACCTTTTGGGGAGGGAGGGGGGGAGGGTGGATCTTCAGCTGATAGAGATTCGAAGGGATTGGAGGAAGAAGGAAAAGAGGGATCTAGTCCCGAAGGGTGGGAGGGCGAGACAGGAGGGTCCGAGGAGGTCTTCTGAGGGGCTTCAGGAGGGGGGTTGGATTTTTTTCTTTTGACTGTTTCCCAGGCTTCTTCTGTATTCACTGCATTGATATTTATTTCTGGAGATTTATTTTTGCTACATCTATTTGCGAAGTGCCCATATTCATGACATACCTTGCATTTGAAGGGCAGCTGCTCGTAGTCCACTTGCTGAATGTGAGTCCACTGATCTACTTTCAGCTTGATAGCTTCTGGGAGTCCTTTTTCGAGGTCGACTTCCACACAAATCCGGGCCCATGCATGCATGTTCTCCTTAGGCTCTGATCTGTCGATGAATTTTCCCACAGCATTCCCGATGGCTTTAACCGAGTCATCCCCCCAGCAGTGGAGAGGCAGGTGGGGGAGGCGAACCCAAACCAGGACGACATTGGGGACATCCATCTCTGGGTCGAAGTCCGGCGTCCATCTATTGAGGTAGAGGCCTCTGGTATCCATGAAATAAGGGCCATTGCGAAAGATCAGGTTGCGGTCTTCCACTGATTCGAAGAGGAAGGTGAAGAACCCCCTTCCACAAAATCTAATCGTGATCTTTCCGTGGACCATCTGATTCCAGTTTCTTTCCACCCAGCGGAGGACCATGCGGGGGGAAGGCCATAGGCCCGTAAACTGGCCAACCAGGCCACGTTCAGCTAGCGCAACTGCCGCTCGTCTCGGAAGAGCCGGAGGGAGCGAGACTTCAGGAATTTCATCCAGCTTTCTGACAAATTTTGAGACAGAGGGGCGGATCTTCTCCGAGGCATTCTCTGGGATGAGCGAAGCGAAGGATTTCTCGAGGTCCTCCTGATCCTGGAGAGGGGATGTCATTGGGGAAGGCCTGAGGGAAGCAGAGAGGGAGTCAGAGAGGGCAGAGAGGGCAGGAGGCCCAGCGAAAGGGAGCGGCGAAGAAGGGCTAGCCCAGCAGCCAGAGCTGCCAGGCGCGGGACTGCGGAGGTCAGCCCAGCAGCAGAGCTGCCAGGCGCAGCAACCACAGAGGATCCAAGCCGAGGGCAGGGGGCGCGCGAGCTCAGCACCGCGGGCTCAGCAGCGGTTCCATATTTAAGAATATGATATTTATAATTATATTATTATACGAAAAAAAATATTATATAACCATCACTAAGTTTCTAACGTAATGTTACATCATAACTTTTCATCTATTCAAAATTAGAGAACCAATCTCTGTGTTTTCAAAAGGATCCCCACAACAAGAACACAGACCAAGATAAATGAACATGGATAACAACGGTGTGAGAACAATGAAGAACTTAAGCATTAACATATGCTACTTGTTAACTAACAGTGATAGAAACAAACAATTGCAAGGATGAATCTAACAAAGTTGCAAATGGAAAAGCATGTAGAGAAGTCTATAGAAAGAAAATTGTGTTCCATGCAATGACATGATCAATAAACCATAGAGGCTCAACAATACATGTGAGGACCTAACATAGGTCTTCTAACTAAACCAAATTTATGATTTAATTACATTACAATAACCATAAAATAATATGTTTATAACTCTACATTTACTTAATAGAAGCATACAAGCAAAATTTGATCAAGAACATATAAAACATGTAAGAAAATTATTTTGCAGCAATTTACATACATGAAACAACAAATGGAAGAATATGTGTTCAAGTAGTTTTGTTGGGATGCTTTTGGCTCTGTTGGGATGTTCCTCTTAGCTACCCGACTAAATTTACCTCCGAGCGAACTAAGAATGATTTCCTAGCCTATAGAACCTCCACAGTTTCCTTAGCCCTTGGAGCTCAAGTCCAACTAGTTGTAGTTTGTTGAAGTCAAAACCAACACTCCCTAATTGATCCATGTTTGAGTTCTCTTATTTTTCTCTCCATTCTCTCCCTTCTCCTTTTCCACCTTCCTCCCCAAAATTAAAATTCTCCAATCCAAAACAAATGCCAAGGATCTCCCCTTTCTGTCTCTCATCCTCCTACCCTTTTTGTCTCTTCCTCCCATTCATCTCAACCACTAACCATTAATGTCATGACTATCCCCCTCATCCTTTTAATTTAATGATATTGACCTTACCATATCTTATCCAAAAGTAAATTTGAGAAGACACATTGGGATTTGAAATATGATATTTGATTTAGAAATAAATTAGAGAAGACCATATCTTATCCAAAAGTAAATTCGAGAAGACACCTTAGGAATTGAAATATGGATATCTGATTTAAAAATAAATTGGAGAAGACCATATCTCATCCAAAAGTAAATTTGAGAAGACACACTCCAAATTGAAATATCAATATTTAATTTAGAAAAAAATTGGAGAAGACCATGTCTTATCCAAAAGTAGATTTGAGAAGACACCTTGGGAATTGAAAAATAACAAATAATGAAAATCATATCAATAAAATAAAATTAGAGATTACCAACTCTAGGTATATACCCATATTACCTAATAATTATAAGTCAATATTTTTAGGTTAATTAAACACTGATCAAAATTAGCATGATAGGATCAAGTAGGGCATTACATACACCCTTCCTTCAGAAAAATTCATCTTGAAATTAAAGTGAAAATGACACAAGGAGTTCAAAGGAAGTTTGATAATAAGGCATAATAAAATAGAGAGAGATATAATAGTCAAATTAAGTAAGTCAATCAATGATACCACTTCCCATCAAGAGTCTCCAAATAACATATAGCCCACTTTCCTCCCTAACCTACTTCTACTCCAATTCTATCCATCATCTACTGCAATATACTATGACATTGGCTATATCAATCTAACCACTGATAAAACCAATATGGCAAAAATGTCGACTATATCGACCTAAATTCCCTAGCAGGAAACTAGAAATCATCATCACACATCTAAGGGAACATGTCCATCCCTACCCTCCCACGATTCAAGATTTGGAGGTTACACGATGGGAAATGCCTCAACCCGTCTTCAAAACTAAGGTCACCACCCTAATATGGACCACACTATGACACTGGTTGGATACTTTTCATCAAATAATCTAGTCAGGTATTCAAGTCACCTATCATATACACTTTACCCATGTCATAATAGTGTACATGAAGTATATACAAAATGTAATACAACAATTTACATCATAAGATTCCTCATTGGGCGTCTCAACATTTCCTAATTAGAAGTGTAGACATTGATTATCATATGGTTGCTTTCAAGCTATGGCTTAGTTATCATTCATGCATATACATCACAACAAATATATATAGATAAGTGATATTAATAATCATGTAATTAAGTCTAGTATCCAGGTGCCAATTTTGTAATTCATAACAACATACTAGAAGAAAATATTACATTAGATAAATCATTAGTGTGATAATTCATTCAATATATTAATCACATCCGAGTAAGCCGTAAATCAGGTAAATCATACATCAAATAACTTGTAAATAAATATGTTAATCAATAATACCTAATCCATCAAAGGGTTTATATAAGTAGTTTTATCTGTCAAAATAAAATGCATCAATACTACATGATGTTCATAAATAAAACAGCATGAAACTACAAATAGATCATTAGTATATGTAGTTATCCAAGTCAAAATGGGCATCACAGATGCTCAAAAAGTGTGGGTTAGTCACGACGTATAGTCTCCACATCCTCCCACGTAGCAGATCCTAGGCTATACTTGTCCCACTGTACCTTAACCTGGTCCACCATGCGATGTACGAGTTTTTAAATGTTACGGTCCAGTATACATAATGGTTCGACTATTATGGTTCACACATCTAAGACCTGCAAATTCCTCAAATCTAGTTTGTGAGATTCATCAGAAACATAATGTCATAGAATAGATACATGAAAAACATCGTGTGTTTTACTCAAATGGGGTGGCAGTATAGGACGATAGGCAACTAGCTCAATCTTCTCATTGATCCTAAAAGGTCCTATAAAAATAGGTAGCAACTTCATCCCTTTCCCAAACCAATTGGTGTTTTTATTGGTTGGGATATGAACAAAAACTTGGTCTCCTACTTCATAACTTCGATCAGTCCTATGTGCATTGACATAACTCTTCTGTCTATCTTGTGATTCCTTTAACCTTTTTCAACTCTCTCTTACCTATTACTCCATTTCATGAACTAATTCAAACCCAACTATTACTTAGTACCCAATTTTCCTCAACTCAATGGCATCCTGCATGGCCTCCCATATATAGCTTGATAAGGGGGCATCTCGATTGAACTATGGTAATTGTTATTATAAGAAAACTCTACCAATGGTAAGTACCTTTCCCACTAAGTCTAATTATCCATTACATACATTCTAAGAATGTTTTCCATAACCTAATTTACTCTTACTATATGTCCATATGTTTCTGGATGATATGCAGTGCTAACGTTCAACTGAGTCCCCAACGTTGATTGCAAACTTGTCCAAAGCCTAGATGTAAAATGAGAGTCTCTATCAGAAATGATATTTGTGGGTAACCCATGTAGCCGAGTAACTTTGCTTATAAAATCTTGTGCCACATCAATAACATCATAAGTGTCTCTTACTAAATGAAATTGGCACTTTTCATAAATTTATCAACTACAACCTCATTGTGCCTCTGTGAACTAAGTGAAAAGCCCACAACAAATTCCATATAAATGACCTCCCATTTAGACATAACAATGTCATGTGGTTTTAGGAGACCTACTAGATGACAATGATCAACCCTCACTCATTGACATTCAAGACATTTGGCGAAAAAGTGGACTATGTCATGCTCCACACCTATCCAAAAGAAGAGTTTTTTCATGTCTTCATACATCTTCTTCGCTCTAGGATGTGCAAAATAAAATGCTCTATGTGACTCTTTGAGGATGGTTCTTCTTATACCCCCTTCATTTTGGATGTAAATTTTCCCTTTAATTATTAATAGTACATTCAGTTCAAGGACATAACTCTCAAACCTTGTTTCTATCTACTTCCCACTCTAGAGTGTTGATATAACCTTTAGATACCAACTATCTTCAAAGAGTTTCTCCAATACATGTTCCCTCAAATTGACCCTCAAGGGTACTAGCGAAAAGGTTCATTGCCTCCTTCTTAGTGCATTGACCACCACATTCTCCTTACCCGTAATGTATGAGATCCCAACATCATACTCACTCATGAATTTGATCCACTGCCTTTGCCTAGCGTTCAAATCTCTTTGAACGAAGAGGTGCTTCAAGTTCTAAAGATTGGTTATTAAGTCAAGGCCTCTCCCAACGAGGTAGTGTCTCCATAGTTTCAAAGCTACCGTCATTGTTACTAACTCTAAGTCATGGGTAGCATACAAACTTCATGTTTCTTCAATTTTCTGGATGCGTAACCTATTACCGCCTTCTTGCAGCAATACTAATCCCAAACCTTTCTTTGAACTATCTGTTCAAACGATGGATTTCTTTTCCATGTCAGGCACTCGAGGGATCGATTCACTAGTTAGTAACCTCTTTAGTTTGGTGAATGTATTGTCACATTCATATGTCTGTTCATACCTAACACCCTTTCGCGGTAATGTGGTGATGGGTATTGCAATCTTTGATAAACCTTCCACAAATTTGTGATAATAACCTACTAACCCATGAAGTTACACACCTCATGAGCATTTTATGATAATGTCCAATCCATTATGGCCTTTACATATTTTGGGTTAGCTGAAATCACTTCTCTGAAAATGAGGTTCCCAAGATAATGAATTTTCTTCTAAAAGAAGGAACATTTTGACAATTTTCCATATAACTGATTTTCCCTTAAGCAGGTCAATACAACCCTTAGGTGCTCTTCATGCTCCTTTTCATTCTTGAAATACACAAGAATATCATTAGAAAGACTTGCACAAATTGGTTGAAATACTTCATGAACACACCATTCATGAGACTCATGAATATTGTTGGTGCATTGGTGAAACCATATGGTACAACTACGAACTAATAGCTCCCAATCCAAGCTCGAAATGCATTTTTTTGGCTATCACCTTTGTTAATACTCAATTGGCGGTATCCAAATTATAGATTGATCTTTCATAAAACCGTTGCTCCCATCATCTAGTTAAATATGACATATATTCTAGGTATCAGGTACTTATTCCTTATTGTGGCTCGATTTGAGTATGTGTAATCTATGCGTAGCCTTAAGGAACCATCCTTCTTCTTGACGAAAATCATTGGTGAACCCCATGGTGAAATACTAGGTCTAATAAATCCCAAGTCTAAAACCTCTTTTAAGTGCATCTACAACTCAAATTTCTGGAGTGGTCATCCTGTAAGGTGTCTTACAGATTGGTTCTGCATTGGGGCTTAGGTCGATTGTGAAGTCAATCTCCCTCACAAGCAATAACCAGAGAAATTCCTTAGGGAAAACATCCTTGAATTCTAGCAAAACTAGATGTTGATTTAGGGAGGGTTATTTTTTGGTCACTTACGACCTAACCCACATATAGCTTACAGCCGGAGACAACATTTTACCTTCATCATGGACACGAATCGTAGGGACACTCCTCTTTTGATATCATAAATCTCAATTGACCTACCTTCATCATCTAAACAAATCATCTTATTTTTGAATTAGTCAACCAAAGCTCAATGAGGTTCTAGCTAGTCCATTTTGATGATTAGATCGTATGTCCCTAGTGTTGTGACATATGCCTTCAGCTTAGTTGTACACACCTTAAGGTTTACCTAACATTGGTCAACACTAGGTCCTATTTCTTGTTTTATCCTAGAAGCCATTTTGACTTGTTCAAAGTCAACGTGCTCATAGATTGCCAACCCACATTTTTCTAATGCAACTCATGAAATGAAAATATTTGTAACATCATAATCCAACAAAATTTTAACTTTTACATCTTTTATCATACCTGAGGTTTCTACCACAACATATAGATGTTCAACTTGTTGGTTATCAACTGTTGCATGGATCCAATGGTGGCTTTTTGCTTTCCCCATTGGTGCTTTTCTTTCGCTATGCTTTTTAGCAATTTGTAACTCAACACACTTGCACTAGTAATGACGTCCTGTACTTCCCCAACAAGTGATGTGTGGTCAAATATAAAAGGAATTTTATGGAGTTATTTCCTAAGAATTACTTTCCTTGAGACCTCTACCCTTGCTTGTGGACCCTCATGTTTGACTATGATTTACATGAGTCGTAGAATTTTTAGGTGAAGTTGCACTGGATCCATTAAAATCCACACTGTTGGTGCTCTAGGTACAAACATGTTTCCATATGGTGGTGTCCTCAAAATTCCTCCCTTGGAGAAGGTACGAGGGGCCTTCCTTGTAAACCTTGATTGCTGAGGAAAATTTATTTTTTTCCACCTTTTAAGTGTAAGTTCTCTTCAACATGATGATCATGTTCAACAACTTCTGCGACTAAGGATGGTTTCCACAGCTGCACTATTTCCCTAATCTTAGAATTCAATCCATGAATGAAACTATTTCCTTGGTGCTAATCAGTATCCATGTAGGAGACATACTTGATCACTTCCATGAATCTCATCTCAAATTCGTCTACCATGCATTTTACCTATACAGAAACATGGAATGCTCCTACCTATTTGTTATGCTCTTGACCTACAACAAATATAGAATACCATAAATATGAAGAAATATAGCCGAAAGCACAAAATTATCACACGAAATGAGAAAAACTACGAATTATTTTATTATTCAGAAACATATTCAATTTTTACTCACCTTTTCGAAGGGGCAACCTCAAACAGAGCAGAGATTGATTACTGATGGGCCTCATTATTGCAACAAGAATGTTGCAACTCGCAAGACTACCGACTTTAATTATCAACCCGAGGTTCGTACAAACTTAAGAGGTATCGACACTATATGTTCAACATATAATGTGCCCTTCCTTTGTTGTAATAATGTAATGGAGTGCATGTACTGAAGTCAAATCCTAAACTAATTGTAGAAAATAAAATGTTTGAAATGGAACCTTAACCTAATGCAGGAAATAAAGTACAAGGAAAGAAACATATTCTAATTGCATAAAGATCATTAGATAAATGTGAAAGAAACCTAGATTAACCCTATTTATCACATTTGATGATTTAAACTAACTGAGTATGAAATCTGATCTCGAGCGTACTGACTATTGTGTCCATCTATAAATATAAAAGGACTCTTTTTAAGAATATTTTTGCTTTTAAAATGCCAATGCTAATAATTCCTTCATATTTGACAGGGGAGAAAAATGTGGAGAAAGAGGGTTAAAATGGTCTTAATGGCATGGAGGTCAAGTAGAGGCCTAATCCCAGCTTTAATGATTATTTTTCTCAATTCGGGCTCAAAACAGGCTTTCCTATAGGATGCTACAGGATTTCCTACATGATCCCCTGATTTATTGTAGGATGTTACACATTTTCTCTACGAAATTATAATTCATCGAATTACAAAGAAAACCAAATCCAAATTGAATGGGAAAAAAAAATTTATTGACTAGGATTTATTAGGTCCCCATTCCAAGTGGAATCACTCAAAAATACCTCTGTTAACCCATGCTAAAAATTAGAAAAACATTACTAGACGAAAATCTAGAAATTCAAGAATTAGTGAGCTAGTAAATCTAAAAAAATCCTAACCTAATCAAGTGCAATGCTTTGATATAATTTTTGTTGTGAACTAGAATGCTTTTTTGATCTAATGCTAGTGGAACCAACTCGATTGAAGCTTGTTAGCATGCTCTAAAAAATAGAAGAAATTTATTGTTCTTTGCCACGGAGGAGTTCTAGAAATCTAGATTTGGGAATAAGAAAGCTAATCCAAGTAGTTCAATGATTAATATGACCTTACAAAGATTTTTGAAGGATGAAATGATGCTTTTGATCCCGCAAAAGAACTCACATTGACCATTTAACTCAATTGTACCACAAGAAATCATTAATACTAAATGCAAAAATAGAAAGAAATAAAAACAAGAGATGCATGTGAATAAGAAGTGAAAAGAAGAAATTAAAATTATACAAAAGGGCATTGAGCCTCCTAGGATGGCCAAGCCCAAGGAAACTTAGATACCTATGGAGGAGAACAAGATTTAGAAGTTGAACGTGAAACCAATCTTCATTATTTTGATTAATACAATGGAGCTACAGAAATACGAGTTCTCTCCACAAGAACACTAATCAATATCTCCCCGTAAAGGAAAATTCGACTTGGTGCTTATACAAAATGATTATGAATCATTCCCCATGAATGGAGGAAGTTTTCCCCACCAAATTCCCTTGATTAATGGATCTAGTCCCCAATACTAGGCATCTGCATTAAATGACAAGGAACACATTCCTATATTTTCTCAATCACCGGAATTCCAAAATATATGGCATAATTCCATAATATCTTGTTGATTTATTATTTATTATTGATCCTCCTGTAGTAGGGAGAAAATACCTAAATTATCTCCTCCTCTAAATCCTCATAATCTCCCTAATATTCTGATAATATTCCACAAAAAATAAATAATATTATACGCAAATATGCAATTATTCATAAACCTTCCTAACGAATATATTAAATTTAAAAATGTATTATCTAATGCAAGAAGAGAGGTTTAATGTGCTCAAGGATAGTCATAGGCCTTAATTTATGTTTAATTTAGAGGCATGGGCCTTAATTTATGTCTAATTTAGAGGCCCATCAATTACAATAAGGCTCGATGATCTTCCCCTTACTAAATATGACTATTTATAGCTAAATGACATCCAAAACCCTAACTACTAGTCGTCCCTTGCATAACATGGGTTAACCACTTTATTTGTTAACTATGGCCCTGATGTAGGTGCATCTAACCTTGGTTAAATATTTACTATAGGAGTTAGTTCTCAAATACCTCATTTAATTAATTAATGTATTTTCCTATATTTTTTAAGAGAGAATGGAGATTATTGTAAACACAAGAAGATTCAAGAGTATTGTGGACAGTTTGAAAGGATTATGGATTAGTTAGCTCTTATCTAGGGATAAGGATTTGGATGAGAGATTTTAGGTATCAAGAGAGATATTATAGGAGTTTGTTGAGGGATCTAGAACCTACTTGGGTTCTAATCCATTTGTATAAATTGAGGAGAGCCTATGAGGCATGTAAGATGTAGAAGTGTGTGAGTGTGAGAAATGAGAGGCCAATCATTTGGTCCATGATTTCTCCTGTACATATTTTCTTCATTAATTAATCATTTGTTGAAGATTTTTATGTGAATATGCTTGGTGTGGTCTTCAATTTAGTTTTATTGTTTTTGTGAAGACTTATGGTTAGAGCACTGCACAAAATTTTGGTATCAGAGTTGCATGATTGTGTGTAGTTTTGAATTCTTGTTTTGTTTGAATTTGCAAGAGTAATTTGAATATGTTGAAGATGTTGAGGATGAAAACAAGTATCAAATAGTTTTTCCCCACTTGTGAAGTCCAAGGATCAAACACCGACAACGAAGAGAAAAATTGACACGCTTCCTGCAAAGTATGATGATGTTAGGCCGTCCATTGGAACACTAAGTTCAGATTCTCTGTTGTGGCAATTCTCAGAGCTAGGTGCCCTGGACATTACAATGATGAAGAAGAGGTCCTGTAGCAATATGATATGAACATGAAATAGAGACCATCGATTGGATTTCCTAGGTTGGAATAATGGGAATGAGTGTTCAAACTTGGTTTGGATCCTACAGAGGAAGTGAAGTGTGATCTGCAGAGATTTTGCGCGAGTTGTGTGTTGTCGCTATGTGGATTATTGGAGTGACCAATTATATAAACATCTACAAAGAGCCTTAATGAAAATGCGCACAATTTAGTGTAGCTAAAGTGTGGAAGAATTTGAAGCCTACGGTACCATGTCATTGTTTGGTGAGTGTGTGGTAAATTTTAATCACTGTTTGTGAAACTGTTGTTGAAATAAGAGATCAACAAAGGTTCTATTGTGTGTGGAGCATGATTGTTCAGAGGTCTTTGTTTTAGCCGGATGTATACCCTAGGAAGTTTGTACACCCCTCCACGCGGGGGGTGTGGGGACTTGTCCCCCGCGGGGGTCCGGGGGGGCTGATCCCCCCCGGCTGGGGGGTCAGGGGCTAGCAGTCCCCCGGCAGGGGCTCGGGGGCAATGCCCCTGAAGCTAAAAACATATGTAAATTTGCATTGTAAAAGTATAGTAATTTCTAGTCAATTTGGGCCGTTCATTAGGCGGATGATCTGACGGTAGAAGTTATGTTTAGTTTAGGGTTTTGTTCCCTAGAAGGAAACCCCTCTCTTTGTATGAAGGCATTGTATTTGAGGCTGTGTAATAGATGTTTATTCTATGTGTGAGCGAGAATCAGAGAGGTGAGATTGTGAGAGAAAATAGAGTATATTATAGCGGATTTGTTGTAGGTTGTGTCTCTTCATATTGCTAGATGATAGAAAGGAAGGACTGGCTATTCAGGGTGGACGTAGCCCAAACTGGGTGAACCACGTATATCTGTGTCTCTCTTGTTTTATGCATTTTCTGTGTTTATATTTCTACAATATCTTATGTGTTCCGTTGCTCCGTAATATATAATTTTCTAACAACTGGTATCAGAGCCGAAGGTCTATTTGGTTGATAAACGCGCGGGAAAGAAGGGTTCCTTGTTCGAGTTGGAGCAATGACAGAAGATGGTAAGTTTAGGGTCGGGAAATTTAATGGTCAAAACTTCTCGTTATGGAAGATGCAGATGGAAGATTATCTGTATCAGAAAGATCTATACCTACCATTGGGAAAAAGCAAATATTCTGATGGGTATAAAAGATGAAGAATGGAACCTTCTCAATAGAAAGGCACTCGGAACAATACGGTTGTGCCTTGTAGCGTTGATCGCCTTCAACATTTCGAAGGAAACAATGACAGAGGGTTTGATTAGGGCGTTGGAGAAACTATGTGAAAAACCCTCGGCCTCAAACAAGGTATTTCTTATGAAAAGATTATTTAATATGAAGATGTCGAAAGGTGGATCTGTTATAGATCATTTAAATGATTTTAATACTGTTACCAGTCAGTTATGTTCTATAGGGGTAAACTTTGATGATGAAGTTAGAGCTCTATTATTCTTGTGCTCATTGCCAGAAAGTTGGAATGGTTTAGTAATGGCCATTAGTAACTCTGTGACTGGATCTAGTACTTTAAAATATGATTATGTTGTCGGTGCTATCCTTAGCGAGGAAATGCGATGGAAAAGCTCTGATGAGACATCGAGAAATGCTTTGAGTGCAGAGTCTAGGGGAAGAAAAATGGAAAGAGGAAAGATCTCAGGATATCGCACTAAATCAAAGGAAGGCAGATCTAAGTCTAGATCGGGGATAGTGTGCTGGAAATGTGGAAAGAAAGGACACCTAAAGAAAGTCTGTAGATCTCGGAAGGGAAAAGAAGGAGATTCATAGCAAGAAAACAATCATGAAGCAAATGTGACAGGTGAGGTGTTACAAGATGCTTTGATTCTTTCTTTCAAAAATGTTACTGATTCCTGGGTGGTAGATTCATGGGCCTCATTCCATGCCACACCTGATAAGAAATATTTCCATGACTATGTTCAAGGAGATTTTGGACAAGTTCGTTTGGGTCATGATAAACCCTGTAAAATTGTTGGAATGGGTAAGGTTCTTGTAAAACAACAGAATGGAAAACAATGGCTACTAAAGGAGGTAAGGCATGTTCCAAATCTAAAGAAAAATATAATTTCAACAGGGCAATTAGGCGGTGAAGGTTGTGTGACAACTTTCACAGATAAAGATTGGAAGGTCACCAAAGGAGCCCTGGTAATAGCAAAAGGCGAAAATGTTTGTGCATTGTATTTATGCAATGGTATTTCTAACTCTGTTAATGCTTTTACTTTGAAAGGAGTAGACGGAGCAATATGGCATCATAGGCTTGGACACATGAGTGAAAAAGGGATGAAGATTCTTCACTCAAGGAATTTGTTGCCGGGTTTGAAGAATGTTGATTTGGACTTCTGTGAGAATTGCATTTATGGAAAACAGAAGAGAGTCAGATTTCTCAGAGTTGGGAAAGAAAAGAAGAATGAAAAATTGGAGCTTGTGCATACAGATGTATGGG
>APFE031239392.1:25157-44078 GCA_000404065.3 Pinus taeda
TTTTCTCCTGTTGTTAAAATGACTTCAATCAAAACTATTTTAAGTCTAGTGGCAGTTGAAGATTTGCATCTTGAGCAGTTAGATGTAAAGACAACCTTTCTCCATGGAGATTTGGAGGAAGAGACATATATGCAGAAGCCACACGGATATGAAGTGAAAGGGAAAGAGAAACTAGTGTGCAGGTTGAGGAAGAGCTTGAATGGCTTGAAACAGGCTCCAAGGTAGTGGTATCTAAAATTTCACAAGTTTATGTCTGAACAAGGTTATACTAGATGTCACTCTGATCATTGTGTTTATCTGAAAAAGCAAAATGATGGCAACTATACTATATTGTTATTGTATGTAGATGACATGCTTGCTGCAGGATCTAACATGCAGGAAATAAATGTTCTCAAAAGAAAATTGGCAAATTCATTTGCAATGATGGATTTGGGAGCTGCAAAAAAAATCCTTGGTATGAGAATAACTAGAGACAAGAGAAATCGTAAATGTACATACAAAAGGTGTTGAAAAGATTTAACATGCACAATGCAAAACCAGTTAGTACACCTTCTGCTAGTCATTTCAAACTTAGCAAGGAAATGTGCCCAAAGATCCAAGAAGACATGGATTATATGTCTAAAGTTCCATATGCATCAGCAGTTGGAAGCTTAATGTACGCAATGGTCTGCACAAGGCCTGATATTGCACATGCAGTGGGAGTTGTAAGCAGGTACATAAAAATCCAAGAAAGAAACATTGGATGGCAGTGATATGGATTCTCAGATATTTGAAAGGTACCACAAATCAAGCATTATGCTTTGGTGGTTCAAACATTTCCCTGCAGGGATATGTTGATGCAGATATGTCAGGTGACAGAGATAACAGGAGGAGCACTACAGGATATGTATTTACTATTGGAGGAACAACTATCAGTTGGGTTTCAAAAATCCAAAGTTGTTTTGCACTTTGAACAACAGAAGCAGAGTATGTTGCTACTACAGAGGCTAGTAAAGAAATGATTTGGTTACAAATGTTTATGGGTGAATTGGGTAAGGAGTATGATAAGGGCGCGTTATACAGTCATAGCCAAAGTGCCATTCATATTGCAAAGAACTCAGCATTTCATTCCAGGACTAAACACATACAACTCAAGTACCACTTCATACGATCAATGTTGGAAGATGGACAGTTGAAGCTGGAAAAGATACACACTAGCCAGAAATCCTGGAGATATGCTAACAAAAGTTGTAACCAGGGAGAAACTGAGAACATGCTCAGTTTCAATTGGTATTCAAGAATGACGATGAAGATGAGGAATAGCCAGGTCCAAGAAGACGAGTCATTGTCCAGAAAATGAAGCAGCGATGGAGTTGCTACAATCATTCTCCAAGTGGTAGATTGTTGTGTGTGTAGCATGATTGTTCAGAGGTCTTCGTTTCAGTTGGATGTATACCCCAGGAAGCTTGTATACCCCTCCACGCGGGGGCTGGGGGGGGACTTGTCCCCCCCGTAGGGATCCCGAGGGGGCCGATCCCCCCCGGCTGAGGGGTCCAGGGGCTAGTATAGTAATTTCTAGTCAATCTGAGCTATTCATTAGGCGTATTATCTAACGGTAGAAGTTATGTTTAGTTTAGGGTTTTTTTCCCTAGAAGGAAACCCCTCTCTTTGTATGAGGGCATTGTATTTGGGGCTGTGTAATAGATGTGTATTCTATGTGTGAGTAAGAAACAGAGAGGTGAGACTGTGAGAGAAAATAGAGGATATTACAACGGATTTGCTGTAGGTTGTGTCTCTTCATTTTGCTGGATAATAGAAAGGAAGGACTCGCTATTTGGGGTGGACGTAGCCCAAACTGGGTGAACCACGTATATCTGTGTCTCTCTTGTTTTATGTGTTTTCTGTGTTGATATTTCTACAATATTTTATGTGTTCCATTGCTCCGTAATATATAATTTTCTAACAGTTTCATAGAATTATTGCGAACAAAGGAAACACACCGATTTGTAGCCGATGATTTTTGTGGATTGATTCGGGTGATGGCTAAATTGAATGTGGATTCGTTCATATCACTAAGGGAGATGAGAAAGCCTTGCTTCACTGTATAATAGGACCAGTTCGTTGTTTATGATGAGGTTCAGATTAATAGCCTTGCTAGCAGTTGTAACGACTGTTGAACGATAGATATCTGGTGTTCATCCTCTCAAAAAAAGGCTACATAAATTGAAAAGAAAATGAGAGTAAAATTAATTTCAGAAGTATAACATTTAAAATGGGATAAATAGCTTGGGAGTTTCAACCACGTCATCATTAGAAATCAACAAAGGTAAAGAAATAGAAGTCAACACAAATTTTAAATTGTAAGTTTATTGGAGGAGGAAGTTAAAGAGTAGATGTACAAGGGCTACATATATCCATGAAGGCATAAAATAAAAAAGTAATTCAAGCAAAGTCAAACTTTTGGAAAGCATGCATATACATATTGAACGTCATATGGAAAGGTGATTAATCAACATGGTTATTTTATTTGGCTTGGATAAAAGGTTTGTTTTGAAAGGAATTCAAGTTGAATGAATTGAATTGTGTGCACAAGATTTTAAATATTTGAAATGTATTTATTTGAGAGGCTATTTAGAATTCAAATGAAAACATTTAGTGCTTTGGTTTAAAGGCTTTGAGAAAGAAAAATTCTATGAAGAAGAAGGTTATAAAGGTTTATAAGAGAGTATTATTTTATCTGAAAGGTGTATTTTGGAAACATGGTAAAATGAATTGTATTTATTTATTTTTGGAAAGAGGGAAAGATTGGAAGTTTTGTAATAGGATATTATATTGTCTTTTATCCCATATTTGAAAATTTTGATTTATTGAGTTTTTGAGGGTCATTAGTTTTGAGATCCGAGTCATAATTACGAAATCTAAAACAGGTTATGAGTGCTAAAGTCTTTTCACAAGTTGAGTTCAATTAAAGCTGGATTTCATTGTAATTAAAAGATGAATATGTAATAGTCAAACTACACCAAGGTCCATTGATGGAAAAGTCTAGAATTAGAGATTCATAACATCAAGTCAAAAGTTTGAGTCTTTGAATGTAATTGGGTGCACGATCAGTAGATCCCGATACCCAAAAGGTCTCATCAAATTATTGTGAGGATAATCTGAAGAGTTACTACAGTTGTTGTTTGTAGCAAAAAGAGGAGCAAGAAGGGCTTAGGAGTAAGGTTCAAGTGAAAGGAACCATTGGCCAAATTCAGAGGATATAACTTGGTGAAGTGATTCAGTTGAAGGTTACAATAAACAAGGTTAAGTTCACAAAAGAATATGAAGATGCAGGATTGATGAAAAAGTCACAACAATAGTTCCATAGAAATTGGCATTGGTGATGATGACAAAGAGATTGATGAATTAAAGGTACGACTTGACGTTTTGTTAGGACTATTAGAAACATAGAGACACAGCTGGCTAATAAATTGAACAATTAAACGGCCAATCCAGCAATTGATGGAAGGAAGGCTAAAGCAAAAACTGAAAGTTTTAGAAGCAGAGACACTCAAGATAGATATATACATTTGCGGACTAGAGAAAAGATTGTTGCATGGTGACAACGATGATGAAATGAACGTCGGTTCAATTCCCACAGAAGACGCTACAAATTGTTAAAAAAACCAGCATGAAGACCTGAAGATAGATTCATTTGTCAAACCTCGTGTTTTTAAATCCAACCATTGGTGTACGCATGCAGGATATGTTGTTGAATAACAAATTGATACAAAAATGAAGTATGTTATTGATGAATTGGAAAATGATGGGCCAAATTTCAACATGAGAGATATGGTAGCAGAACTAAAGTTCTTAGAAGAATGGTAGGACAATCCAAAGTCAGAGTGTGACAATAGACCTTCAAATCAATAAATTTGGCAAAATGAAAGCATAGAGATCAACAATAAAGTTCAAAAAACAAACAATAATGTATGCCAATGAGAAAAAAAGTTAGATATTGAAATTGAAAATATGAAGAAGATGATGTTGAAAGAATGTCAAGAAATATTCATTGAAGAAAGAAAAAGAAAATATGACCATAGATTACGAATCATCGAACAATTATACATCATCAAAGAGGGAGGAAAACTACAACATAAAGTTTGGAAACCTGGAAACCAGAAAAAGACACCCACAGAACATCAAAAACACAACACAATACATGATTGGCGACAAACTAAATTTTGGGATCTTGGAGGAGATTTACCATCTATTGAAGAT
The DNA here is from genome assembly GCA_000404065.3 of Pinus taeda. NCBI lineage: Eukaryota > Viridiplantae > Streptophyta > Pinopsida > Pinales > Pinaceae > Pinus > Pinus taeda. The sequence continues at coordinate 29,397 of APFE031239392.1, forward strand.
TAATACTCAGGAGACCATGATTTTCTTTTACCTCAAGATTCTGATGCGAGTGCATCTGGTGGCTTGGGTGCAGGCGATATAAACAAATGACCAAATCTTGATATAATATCTTCTAACTAGGGTTGAATTTCTTTTCCTATTTCAATTGATGTATCAATCATTTATTGTTAGATTGATTGCTTCACGAGGTTCCATTTTTTCCTTCAAATCACCACGCTTTCCTTCTTAATCACCCCAACCCTTGTTATCGGGCACAATTTATTACAGAAAGCCTTTTATCCTCTATCGACACTATAAATCCCACAGGAATTATAAAAATAGACTATCATTGCTTTAAAACAAGCAAAATGTGTTTAAAATACAATATACACAGTGAGAGGGCTTTCGTTCCAAAGGAACAGAAATACACTATTGACGCTTTAAGACCACTATAGTGTTAATTCTAAATAATTACACTATTGGTTGAATATTTCATCGAGATGCGTTATACGCTATTTAACATTATTAGTGAAAGATTTCATCGAGATGGGTTATACGCAATTTAACACTATCGACGGTTAACCATTGACCCTTCCAATGCTCCTTCCTCCAATGCAATAACACATGGTATTATCAAGGATCGCAATCGGCGACTCCAATGTTGTAAAGGCTTGCTCCTTCCACTTTGATCTTGCGATGTGATAACAATCACGAACCTAATATGCTATCAAAACCTTCCTATAATATTTTGGCTCTGATAGTGTCGTGCTATCGGACTTCGGTGCTCCAAAGGTTTTTATTTCCCCCTCCAACTCTACGACACGATAAGGGTTTTAGACTCGACGAGGGTATAATCCCTGTACAATAAAATTTTAAGTCTGAAACTTTGCTTCGGCTAAGTATTTTCACGACTTCCCTGTGTAAAACAAAGTTTTTCCCGCAAAACCCTGTAAAGCAACCAAAGAAACTAAGGCTCGCCGATATGAAGGAAACAAAATATAAAGGCTTCAATTGAAGTATTAATTGGAAGATAAGGCTAATTCATTGATATTCAGACTCCGAAGAAAGCAACTAAAACTGATACATGCATACAATTACCAGTTAACAGAGAACCATAAATTCCAATGCATAGAGAGAGTTTTTTCAAGATCACAATGTCTCTGGGCCAACCCCCCATAGAGAAGTCTCATTCTTACCTTTATAAAATAATAGATAAAGCTTACTTAGTCCTTATCCCTTTACAAAAGCATGCCAATGGATATCTACTGGTTCATTTTAGCAACCAGTTTCTAAAACAAAAACTTATTTATGTTGATTTAATAGTTTTGCGAGACATCCCCTCGAGAACCTCCACTATAGCCTATCCATCCAACAATTATTTCCATCATGATATTATTCTTAATTATATCCCTATCCAAAATTAGAAAAGCATGGAAATTGATGGCTAGAGGACCCCACTCCTTTCCCTGTAGATTTTTTTTTTTTGGATTTTTAGAATAAGTTTGAAGATTTTTCCCTCTGAGTCACATGCTACTGCATCAGACTCCTGAGGACAAAATTCTTCATGGTATCTTGTCCATGAGCTCATCTATAGAACTGCCCAATTTCTGTAGCATTTTTTCTGTAACGCAAGAAGCTTTAGCGGTTGGCTGGTCCTTCCATTTTACCAAATACTGAAAGTACTCTCATCCATTTATTTCCTTGAACACCTTCTTGTCCAGAATTCTTTGTAGCTGCAATTCCTTTGCTATGGGTAACTATTTTACCTAGTCAATCTCTTGTGTCTCTTCATCTTGTGTTGTATCATCTACAATTTCACCTTCATACTTGTATAGGTCCGCAACATTAAAAAATGGAGATATTCCAACATGAGGGGGTAGTTCAATCTCATATGCATTTGCAGAAAACTTTCTTAATACTCTGCATGGTCCAATTTTCTTGAACTTCAATTTCATATACTCCCTCTTTGGAAATATTTCTTTTTTGAGGTGTGCTAATATCAAATCTCCATCTTCAATATTCGTCTCTCTTCTTCTTATGTCTGCTCTGGTCTTGTATTTTATGTTGCTATCCTGTAGTTGTTGTTTCACTTGTTTATGTATTGCTTGCATTTCTAAAGTAAAATCTTCTCCCTCTACACTTCTCATCTCTTCTTTTCCCAAGTTTCTCAGCTTAGATACTCCTCTTGGATGCATTCCATAAACAATATGGAATGGACTTTGTCTTGTGCTCCTATTAGGTGAGTCATTATATGCATATCCAGCTTGTGCTAACACTTGATCCCTCTGCTTTAGATGTTCTGCAGTAAGACTCCTTAAAATATTTCCCAAACTCCTATTCACAACTTTAGTCAATCCATCTTTTTGTGGATGATAGGCAAAGTTAAAACTTAGTTTAGTTCCCAACTTCTTCCATAATGTCCTCCAAAAATGTCCAACAAATTTGGAATCTCTATCTGAGATAATACTCTTAGGCAACCCATGCAATATTACAACCTCCTTAAAAAACAAATGTGAGAGGCATCACTAGTTTTATAACATGGAATAAAGTGTGCCATTTTTGAAAATCTGTCTACTATAACAAAAACTTAATCATTAGCTCTTTGAGTCTTCGGTAATCCCAAAAACAAATCCATACTTGCCATGTCCTAAAGCCTATATGGAATTGGTAATGGAACACGAACCTATGTTTCGGTTTCCTCCCTTTGCATATTGACATATTTTACAAGTTCTCACATACTTTTCCACATTGATCTCATTTTTGGCCAAAACTAAAATTTGTTCAACTGTTCAAAAGTCTTCTCTGTGCCAAAATGGCCTTCAAGTCCTCCACTATGTTTTTCTTTGATTAAATTCTCCCTCATTGAATAGTTTGGTATGCACAATTGATTTCTCTTAAACAATAGTCCATCTTGTAAGAAATAATCTAACCATTTACTCCTATCCATCAAAATAGGATTCTTACAAGTTCGAAATCCCTCTTTGAAATTTGAATCTATCTGAGGTAAATTCTTTAAGAAACTCAAATCCTAACACTTGAATTTAACTCTCTTGCAATAATATATTTCTACTACTTAAGGCATCTGCAACTTTATTTGACTGGCCATTTATATGTTTCAAAACAGAATGGAAACCTTGAAGATACTCTACCCATTTGACATGTTTCTAGCTAAGTTTCGATTGCTGCATAATATACTGTAGTGCATGGTTATATGAATAAAGGATAAATTATTTTGACATTATCTTAGAACACTTCTAATTGCTTCTCCATTGGCATCTCACTTCACTTGGAAAGGATTACTAAAATTAGGTAGAACCAAAATTGGTTTTTTAGTGATTTTCTTCTTTAACAGCTGAAAACTTGTTTATGTTTTAGCAATCCATATAAAGGTTGTTTGTCATTATTTATTGTCTCAATAATAGGTGCATTGATCTTACTAAAATTCTTAATGAAGTTTCTATAAAAGCTAGTAAGACCATGAAAACTTCATACCTCAAAAACACCCTTGGGTGAAGGCCACTCCATGATTGCCTTAATCTTCTCTCGATGCATCTTCAGCCCTTCAGCAGAAATAAAAAAACCCAAGTACACTAGCTCCTATTTCATGAATGAACACTTATTCAAATTCAATAATAATCTATATTTCTATAGCCTTTGTAAGGCATAATTCAAATGTCCCATGTGCTCCTCCTTAGACCTACTGTAAACTAATATATCGTCGATATATACAATTACAAATTTACCAATAAGCTCTTTAAGAACTTCATTCATGACTCTCATAAATGTATTTGGTACATTTGACAACTCAAAATGCATTACTCTCCACTCATACAATCCTCATTTGTCTTAAAGACAGTTTTCCACTCATCCCCTTCTCTTATTCTTATCTGATGATACCCACTTTTAAGATTTAGTTTTGAAAAATACTTTGCTCCACTCAAGCAATCCATTAAATATTCAATTCTATGTAAAGGAAATTTGTACTTGATTGTTATTTTATTGATGGTTCTTGAATCTGTACACATTCTCCAACCTCCATATTTCTTTGGAATCAACACTATTGGTACTACACAAGGATTCAAGCTTTCTCTAATAAGCCATTTGTCAAGCAATTCTTGCACCTACTTCCTAACCTCTTCATTTTCTGTAGGAGTCATTCTATAAGCTACTTTGTTAGGTAGACTTGCTCCTAGGAATCAAATCTATATGATGGCTAATTCTTCTAATGGGTGGTAACTCATTAGGCAAATCATCAACAATAATATCATAATAGTTCTCCCACATTTATTGAATTTCAATGGGTAAATCAGAAACTGTAGTAAATTCATTATTACCTTGGGCTTGCAAATTACAACAAAATTTACCTGATTCTCTTCAATCTACTACAAGTATTCCTTTCCTCCTAGTAACAGAGTTTTCGGATCAATCTTCTTTCCTGATGCATCTTCTTCTTGCAGAGGTAGCAACGTATGATTGATACCATCCTTTCTAAACTTGTAGGTGTTTCTTTTCCCGTCATGCATAGCTCCTCTATCATATTGTGAAGGTCTTCCAAGCAATATGTGACACACATACATTGGCATCACATCACATGCAGTTTTATCTTTATACTTGCCCAACTGAAACTCCACTTCACACTATTCATTCACTAACAGTTGATGTCCCTTTTGTAACCATGACACCTTGAAGGTGTTGGATGTTTCATTATCTTCAGCATCAATTTCTCCACCACTTCTATAGAGACCAAATGATCAGTGTTTCCACTATCAATAATCATCTAACAACATTTCCCTTGAACCTTACACACTATCCTGAATAAAGTCTTTCTTTGTGATGGTTCAACTATCTCCTTTGTTGGCTTCAGCTAAACTTTATTAACTACCAAAGATTCCCCTTTCCCTGGTATATTTTCTTCTTCTGTCACTATTGTTATTGTTGCTTCTCCCTCAGCTTGAGCAACAATGGCATTCCTCTGATTTTTTTATGCTTTCTTTGGGCACTCAAAAGCTCTATATCTCAATTTGTTTCACCTATAACATCTTACTTCTCTTCCTCTTCCTCTGCCTCCTCTTCTAGAAAAACTCCCTCTACCTCTTACATCACCTCCTCTAGGTGCATGCTGGGTTGAGCTGCTACTAGCTCCATCTTTAGGTGTTGTAGATCTTCCTCTACCACCTTGACTTCCCATTCCTCGGAAAGTACCTCTCCCTCTGGTAGATTGCTTCCTCACAAGCTTTTCTTCAGCTCGCAGTGCCACCTGATAAGCTTCTTCTACTATTTTAGGAGACAGTATACTTATCTTATCTTGAATGTCCATCCTAATACCATTCACATATCTATCCACCTTCTCATCTATATCCTGAGTTTCTCCAGCTCTTACGCTTACCTTATAGAATTCCTCTATGTATTCTTTCACTCTCATAGATCTCTATCTAAGATTTTGCATCTGTCTGAACAAGGTTTACTGATAATTACTTGGTAAAATATTACCCCTTATCTTTTTTACCTAAGTACTCCAATTCATGATAGGTTGCTTACCAAGTCTCTTTCTTTCTACTTGCACACCATCCCACCAAAGCGCTACATGGCCTTTTAACTTGGTGACAACAATCTTTATTTTCTTCTCGTCTTTTGTTTCTTCATAGTTGAATAATTTATCCATGCCATTATTCTAGTCTATAAATTCTTCTAGATTCAGTTCTCCTTCACATATTGAAACCTCGATCTTTGGCCTAGTTATGGATCTCAACACTGACTCGAAGAATCTCATCTCAGGAGTAAGTGCTACAGCTTCCTCCTCTATAGCTTCAACTTCAGGCTCACTAACATCTCCATCATCTATATTTCTTTGTGTTGTTAATGCATATAATCTAGCTTGCATCTATTGAACAACTTCAATGACTTTGGCATTCACAACAAGTTTTCCTCTTCCATCACATCCTCGTTCTCTTCCAATTCTGAAATCCATATTAAGTTTCCTTCTCCTGCGTTTGAGATTCACTTTAGTGTCAACATGATGCTCTGATACCACTAATGGTGGCCTAGGTGCAAGCGATATAGACAAATGAGCAAATCCTGATAAAATATCTTCTAACTCGGGCTGAATTTCTCTTCTTGTTTCAATTGGTGTATGAATCATCTATTGTTAGATTGACTACTTCATGAGGTTCCCTTTTTCATTCAAATCACCATGCTTTCCTTATTAATCACCCCAACCCTTGTTATTAGGCACAATTTATTACCTAAAGCCTTTTATCCTCTGTCGGGACTATAAATCCCATAGGAATTGTAAAAATAGACTATCGTTGCTTTAAAACAAGGGAAATGTGTTTAAAACGCAATAGACTATTGACGCTTTAAAACCACTATAGTGTTAATTCTAAAGAATTACACTATCGGGGCAAGATTTCATCGAGATGCATTATATGTAATTTAACACTATCGGTGGTTAACCATCAGCCCTTCCAATGCTCCCTCCTCTGATGTAATAACACATGGTATTATCAAAGATCACAATCAGCGACTCCAATATTCTAAAGGCTTGCTCCTTCCACTCTGATCTTGTGATGTGATAACAATCACTGACCCAATATGATATCAAAGCCTCCCTATAATATTTTGACTCTGGTAGTATCACGCTATCAGATTTTGGTGCCCCAACGCTTTTTCTTTCTTGCTTCAACTCAGTGACACGATAAAGGTTTTGGACCTGACGAAGTATAATCCATGTACAATAAAATTTTAAGTTTGAAACTCTGCTCTGACTAAGTATTTTCACGACTTCTCTGTGTAAAATAAAGTCTTTCCCATGGAACTCTATAAAGCAAATAAAGAAATCAGGGCTCACTCATATGAAGGAAACATAATCTGAAGGATTCAGCTCAAGTATTAATTGGAAAATAAGGCTAATTCATTAATATTTAGACTCAAAAGAAAGCAACTGAAACTGATACATGCATACAATTACTAGTTAACAGAGAACTATAAATTCCAATGCACAGAGAGAGTTTTTTCAAGATCACAGTGTCTTCAGGCCAACCCCCCGCAGAGAAGTCCCATTCTTTCATTTATAAAATAAGAGATAAAGCTTACTTAGTCCTTATCCCTTTACAAAAGCATGCCAATACATATCTACTGGTTTATTTTAGCAACCCGTTTCTAAAATAGAAACTTATTTATTATGATTTAACAGTTCTCCAAGACATCCCCTCTAGAACCTCCACTACGGCTTATCCATCCAACAATTATTTCCATCATGATCTCATTCTTAATTTTATCCCTATCCTAAACTAGAAAACCATGGAAATTGATGGCTAAAGGACCCCACTCCTTTGCATATAGATTTTTTTTTTTAGATTTTTGGAATAAGTTTGAAGCCTTTTCCCTCCAAGTCACATGCTCCTACATCAACATCTAACCTAGGTCAAATGTTTACTAGAGGAGTTAGTTCTCAAATATCGAATTTAATTAATTAATGCATTTTCGTATACTTTTTACGAGAGATAATGATGATTATTGTAAATAGGAGAAGATTCGAGAGTATTGTGGAAGGTTTGAGAGGATTATGGATTAGATAGCTCTCATCTAGGGATAAGGATTTGGATCAGAGATTTTAGGGATCAAGAGAGATATTGTTGGAGTTTATTGAGGGATCTAGAACCTACTCAAGTTCTAATCCATTTCTATAGATTGAGGAGAGCCTATGATGCCTGTAAGATGTAGAAGTGTGTGAGTAAGTGTGAGAAATGAGAGGCCAATCATCTGGGCCATTATTTCTCTTGTAGGTATTTTCTTGATTAATTAATCATTTGTTGAATATTTCTATGTGCATATGCTTGGTGTGATCTTCAGTTTAGTTTTACTGTTTTTGTGAAAACCTATGGTTAGAGTTTTGCACCAAGCTTGTTTACAACTAAATATGATCCCTTTTCTCTAATGTGGATCAGCCATTTATAATTATTAATGCGGATTTATTTACTTTCTAACTAACTATTTATATGACTCAGCCCATTGGGCTTATTAAACAAATAAAGGGGTTAGGGTTGGAACCTAGCATGCCCTCCCTCATCAAAAGCAACCTTGTCCTCAAGGATGAAGTTGCAAAAACTATTGAAAATAATGGTTGTTTCCCAAGTCACATCTTTTGGAGAGGTGTCCTTCCGCTTGATGGGGACTTCCTTGTTCATGCGTCCATGAAGATGTCTTTCATGAGTATCAAGGGCATGTTTTGGTCGAAGCAAATCAAGCCTTCCTCATTCAATTTGGCTAGACTTTTTTGAAATTTGCAATTATTCCCCCCCACTTTCTTGAGGCATGACACATGGAAGACTAAATGGATTTTTGAAGTAGGTGGCAAGGCCAGTTTGTAGGTGAAAGCTTCTACGCATTGAAGTATCTCATAGGGTGCAGAGAATTTTGGGGCTAATTTCTAGAAGCCCCTTTATTTGAGAGATGTTTTCTTATATGGTTGGAGTTGGAGGAATAATTGATACCCTTCTTGAAATGTGCACTCGGAATAATGTTGGTTTGCCTGTTGCTTCATTTGGTTCATAGCTTGTTGTAGATTACCTTTGAGATGAGCTATCATGACAACACAATTATGTAGGAGTTAATCAATTGCTTATACTTTAGAGCATACAGGGATATAAGAAATAGGTGAAGGTGGAAGTTAGCCATACACTACATCATATGAAGTCATCTTGGTGGCTTCATGGTAGTTAGTATTGTACCACCATTCACCTAAAGGTAGCCACTGTACCCATTGATGTTGCTTTTTTGAAGTGCAGCACCTTAGATATGTCCCCAAACATTTATTGACTTCTTTTGTTTGACCATCAGTTTGTGGATGATACGCAGTACTTAGTTGGATCTGCATGCCCAGTAGAATGAAAATTTCTTGCCAAAATTTATTGGTGAAAGTGTGGTCACGATCAGACACAATGGAAGTCCTCATTCCATGTAGTTTGAAGATTTGGTCCAAGAAATCTTGAGCCACCAAAGTGGGGGTAAATTTTTGTGGTAGGGCACAAAAATGAGCATATTTAGAAAGTTTTTCCACAACCACCTCGATGAATAATTTGTTCCATGGCTTTGGGAGACCGATGATGAAATCCATGGAAACATTTGTCCAAACAAAGGCAGGGAGTGGAAATACTTGTAAGGTTCCTGGTAACTTGATTGTTTCCCCTTTGTTATGTTGGTACACATAGCATTCAAATGGAAAAGTAAGAATGTGGTTTTTCATGCCAATCCCAAAGGAAGAACAACATGCGAGACCATAAGTCTTCTAAAATCTTGAATATCCTGAAATTGAAGACCAGTGCATCTCATCTAAGATGCGTATTTTGAGGGTGGATGTTAGCGATATAACTACTTGATCCTTGTAACAAAGAATCCCATCCTTCCAAGAGTAGTTGGCTGAAGAATTAGGATCTTCTCTCAAGTTATTAATGAGTTTTGAAAGAGAGGGGTGGGATAACCATCTCTTGCAGGCCACTTAAATCCAGTCTATTATGGGTAAAGAGATCGATAGAAGGGCACTCTCATCCTCAAATTGGCGTTACAAAGAATCAACCACTACATTGTCATGCCATTGCTTGTAAATTATCTCATAATCATATCCCAACATTTTGACAAGCCATTTGTTTTGTTGCGATGATGATAAACGCTGCTCAAAAAAATGTTTTAGGCTTTGATGATCTGTGCCGATTTCGATACGTTGCCCCAACAATTATGGCTGTCAGGTGTCTACTGCATGTAAGATGGCCATCATTTATTTCTCATAAGTAGATTGAACTCAATGTTGGCCACTGAGTTATTGGTTGGTGAAAGCCAACAGTCTACCTTCCTGCATTAATACAGTGCCAATACCAATACCACAAGCATCAAATTCAATTGAAAAATTTTTGTTGAAGTTTGGAAGGGCCAGTACGAGATAGGAGCACATTGCCTATTTGAATGTCAAGAAGGCCTGTTGAGCTCAACCATTCTAGAGAAATTATTTTTTCGTGAGAATATTAGTGAGGGCTATAGCAATGTGCCCATAATCGCGAACAAATTTGTGATAGTAGAGAGTGAGACCCAAGAATCTTCTCAAACTCTTCAAGGCTTTTGGTTGCGGAAAATCTTGCATTGCCTAAATATATTTTGGATAAAACCTCACTCCTTCACGAACCACAATGTATTCGAAATACTCAACTTCTTCCACTCCAAAATAGCACTTGGATAAGTTGACCAACAACTTGTGATCTTGGAGCAGTTGCAATATTTGGTCTACATGGTAAAGATGTTTGTCTCAAGTTATTTTGTAGATGATAATGTCATCAAATAATATCAGGATAAATTTTACGAGATATGGTTTCAACATGTGGTTCAAGAGGCTTTCAAAAGTAGATGGACCATTACAAAGACAAAATGGCATGACCAAGAACTCATAATGGCCTTCATGAGTTCGAAAGGTAGTCTTGGGAATGTATACTTCCTTCATGTGTATGTGGTGATAGCCAGAGCAGAGGTCTAGCTTGGTAAAAAATTGAGCACCATGAAATTCATCAAGAACATCATCAACAACCGAAATGGGAAATTTGTCCTTGATAGCGAGCTTGTCGAAGGCTTGACAATCTGGACACATGCTCCACTCTCCATCTTTCTTTAGAACCATCACCACTGGAGATGGATAAGGATTGGTGTTGGGATAAATAACATCATCTTCTAGGAGTGCCTTCATGATTTTATCAATTTTATTCTTTTGGGGAAAAGCATATTGATATGGGTGGACACTAGGTGGTTGCGCCCCTGGGACCAAATTGATGTTATGATCATGTTCACCTCTAGAGGTTGGAAGCTCTTTAGGTTTTTCAAAGACCCGTTGACGGCAATCTAGTACCTATTGAATCTCGGGATGAATATGAGTAGTGGATTAAATGGCTTGGATGACATTAAATTGGGAGGTGCTTCTACTATCATCAACTTGCATCAAATGGAGAAGCTTTTAAAAAAGGGCCATCATGGAGTCTTGTTAATGTATGAAGGTGCTCATTCTACTTAAAGCTAATGTATAGCTCCTTAAAATCCATTGTGATAGGGCCTAATGTGTGAAGCCATTCAGCACTCCGGAAAATGTCGCAACCACCCATTTCAATAGCAATAATTTGGGTCTTTAGGTGGTAGTCTCCCATTTGAAGGTTAATATTTTTAGAAAGACCTTCACATTTCATGGACCCCCAATCAATGATAAGGACTTGGAAATTAAATACATCCCATAAAAAGAAATGAACAACTTCTGCGACTCTCCTATGGATAAATTTATGAGTGCTTCCACTATCAATCAATACCACTACTAGTTGATGTTTAATAAAGCCTTGAATTTTAAGAGTATGAGTTGAAGAAATTCTAGCCAAGGAATGTAGAGATATAATCAACTCATCTGGCATAATTGTGGGATCATTGTCGGTTTGGTCTTCCTTGACTTCATCCTTGGGAACCTCAAGGGATGGAGCTTCTACTGATTTGTTATCAGTATCATCAATTTGAAAGAATTTTGGTTCCTTGCATTTATGTCTAGGGGAGTACTTTTCATCATAGTAGTACCACAATACTTGTTTTCTTCTTTCAACCATTTCTACTAGTGACACGTTTTGAACCTTAAGCTTTTGGGTGGGGCCATTAGCCTAGGTGGGATGTGCCTTAACAACAAAAAATGGACATTGGGATTAGGCATTTAAGTCAAATTCCACATCTAAGGCCTTCCTTCATGCATGCATTCATCCAAGTAGCTAGGTGGTGCATTCGGACGCAGGCTTGGATGGTTCTTTTCGGCCACTGATGAAACATCTAGGTAGACGCCATCTCTATTTCTAATGGCCAATTTCTGAAAGGTTGCAATGTAGCCTTTTAATGTAACTGCTTTCTCGAGCTTAATGAGACGGTCCAAAACATTAGATTCTTGGTAAAAGCAGTCACATATAGCCTTTGAGAACATGTGCCAAGTTACTTTTGCTAGATAAAATTTCTTAGGCCACTGCCATCATTTCCATATCTCTTGGTCCAAGTAAAGGGATCCGACATGTAGTTTAGTTTCATCCTCACAGATGTCATTAAGAGGGAAATATTGTTCCATTTTTTATACCCATATTATAGGCTTAGATCCATCCAATTTGTACATGTTCAGGTTGGGTGTTCAGTGGTTGGAATGGTGGTGATTTCCATGGAATTGAATGTGATGGCTAGATTCTCCTTCTATGTGTGCATCGACACTCAACTCCTCCTGATGAAAATTTTTCATAAGTTCTGTTAGTCGTGAGACTTTTTTGTCAATATTGTCCATATTGTTATGGAATTCTTTGAACCCTTTTTCAATTTTTCTGATCCTCTCAAAAGCCATAACTTAAGATCTGGTACCTAGCGTTTGCCATTATAGTCAATTACTTAAGTTTTGTCCTCTTGGAAAGAGGGCGAGCTCAGTAGTTTAATGGTGTGGGTAACTTGAAGTCACGTCAAAAAAAAAATTGGGACTACTGGAAAATTGGGGACTTACAAGTGAATGGTACCACTTTGACTAGCTCTTCATCCTAAAGATGATGGGCTAAGTCTCTATCAACCACCCTGGGATGGTCTTTAAGATTTTTTTTATTTTGTTATTTTTTTATTTTTACTCCAAAAGGAGTTTTACTCCTAGTTGAGCAATACCACAATGGCCAAATTCTAGAAACCTTGATACAACGAAATTCCCTACGAAAATCGAGCTTGGAATTTAGCAACAAAACCACAAGGTTTTGGTCACGCCGAATGTGCTATGAAAATCTAATATAGGCTATGACAGCCAAAACCCTCACTACACAAACAATCTCATATGCACTCTGAAAACCCCAACTACCAAATCTGAGTTATACGGTGGGAGAAAAACCCCAACTACTTGATTTGGTCTAGAAGATAAGGTAAAGGGTGATATTCAAATAGCGAAGGGAACTATGGTCACATAGGAGTGTCAGGTGCTACAAATCATGATACACATGGATCCAACAATAGTACTAGGCCTAATATTTCAGCGAGCTAACTAAGGAGGAGCGAACATACCCTTAGTCATACTAATCGACTACCTTATTGTAAAACTAAGTAATCTCCTCTAGTGTTGCTATGTGTGTACTTTAGTAGCAAGACATCTCATGACTTATCAAAGGTTAGGTTTGAGGAAAGACTAGGGGGCTTGTGATATACCCAAGGGTATGTGGAAGTGGAGTCTCGGTGCAGTTTTGTCTAATGCGCTACTACTCGAAGGGTTACCCTCAGGGGTTACAGGGGAGTCCAAAAAGTGTGACCACCACTTCTAGTTCATATGAGCATGCCTCCCCAAATCCAAAAGCTTATGCACTCAACAACAAATCTCGTGGTTTAAATACGCTAGAACACCTCTCTATCCTAAAAACAATTTTGCAAGGATTAGACATATATTTGTTCCTCAATGGTGCTTTGGTACTACTTGTTATGCTCTTGACCTGTGATAAATATAGAATACCAAAAATATAAAGAAATATAGCCCAAAACACAAAATTATCACATGAAATAAGAAAAACAATAATGTGTTTTATTATTCAGAAACAGATTCAATGTTCACTTACCTCTTCGAGGGGAAAAACTCCAACAAAGCAAGAGCTTCATTACAATAAGACTAGATGATCTTTCCCTTACTAACTATGACTATTTATAGCCAAATGTCATCCAAAACCCTAAATACTAGTCATCCCTTTCATAACACGAGTTAACCATTTTATTTATTAACTATGACTCATTTACAACTAACTGTGGTGCCTTTTCTATAATGCAGATCAACGACTTACAATTATTAATGCTATATTTATTTACTTTCTAACTAACTACGACTCTGAATCAACCCATTGGGCTTATTACATAAATAAAGGGGTTAGGGTTGAACCCTAACACTATTATTCTTCATAATATGTTGGTAGGTACTTTTTCCTGAATCTCTCCTCAAATAATTCTCAGGTAACTATGTCAACAGTGAGGTGTAGTTGTAATTCTAAATTACCCCACCAATTCAGGGTACTATCTTTGAGTTAGAATATTATTATTTTATCTTTTGAATCAGAAGTATAATATCTTAATGTGAAGCACCTTCTCATTCCCTCTAAGTAGGCTTCTTCTCATTGACTGGGATGACCTCCAACAAACTCTGGGAGCTTAATATTTGGGAGTTCTTTAGTAATTTCCTTGATTGGAGGTCCTCTATCAGAGTCTCTTTATCGCTCAATATTACCCTACCCTAATGGAGGGTGCTCCCCTTCCACGTCAATTGTTTTGTTCCCACTTAAAGTCTCATTAATTGCTTCTAGCAAGCACAAGATGAGAGCCAGTGCTAGAAATGGAAATAGGTTAATTGTAGGAAGTCCTTGTGATGATCATCATCTACCTCAATTTCCCCATGTATTTACCATTTTTTTTAATTATTTGTATGACATGCGAGACTTATTAATGTCACTTAAGACTTTTCCATTATTAGTTGACTCACACACATACATAAAATGATAGGGCCAAATTTTTTCTTTTAATATGATTGTAAACAAACATTAGTAATATTGAGTAGGTCCTCAACTATCTACTAAATCCTCTCATGTGTGAGCTCTACATAACTTACAAATTTAATCTTGATATTATGTAGGTTACTAACGCAATGTAACTTTGAGTCAT
>APFE031239392.1:45913-70868 GCA_000404065.3 Pinus taeda
TAGGTGAATTAACATAAACTTGAAACTCAAGATCTTATTTTTCCATTCACAAACACATAGATTTATACATAGATTTAGTTGGAGTTTCTATAATGAAATTTGCCTATTGTCATTTTTTTTTTTTTCACCAACACTCTTCGACTCCTTCCAAATGACATTGATGACTCGCCAACTATTATAGTCATACAATTGTCATCATATGATCAAGCATGATTAATGTTCTAACACCTCCCATTAATCACAACAACCTAAATTTAACTTGTTTGCTAGCCTAAGTCTCAACAAGGCTTACAAAAAACATTTCAGTTTTTCCTTCTTGCTAAAGCGACCATGCTTGTTCATTTACTCGTGTAGTTTCATCTTCACTTATCTTTCTTTCCTTATGAGCTCTTTCAACTTCTCATTTCTTACTTACTTAACATCAACAACCTCTTCTAGATTGGGATGTAAGGCAACATCTCGAACAATGAAAACAAGGTATTCCCATTTTCCATGAGGAACCTTGTAAAGTATGTGACCAAGTGGCACAAACTGATCAAATGTAACATCATCAACCAAAATGCACTCATCTTCGAACATGAGCAACATTTGAACAACATCCATGGTCGTATCCTCCACTATCACATCTATCTCAAAAGGAGGTCCAATCAAATTTTTAACAATTGGATTCCTAGAGAAGCAAGTTCTGCTCTGAGTGATTTCAAGAACATGTAGAACATACTGCTCGTGATATTCATGGTCATCAATAAAACCATTATTTTTATTAAATAATTCTTCTGACTCAAAAATACTACCTGAATAAAAAATATTATAGGTCCCAAAAATGCTTCCAAAAAGACACCTTGAAAAAACATCATCAAAAACATCACTATCAAACATTATCCTACAAATTTATGGGCTTCCTAATACACGTCCACGAGCTGCAGCTCCATCGTTAGTAGATGAATAGAGATTGATCCACTTTTACAACTATTACCTTGACCAACGCTCAACGCTCCTGAATAACGCTCCACATACACGTATACAGTAGTCTCATGGGCCTTGCCCACAAATCTTCACCAAAACTGAGTGGCTCCTCCTCACAATGCCAAGTCAATAATTCACGAATGTCGTTGTGCATCAATTGTTCAAATTAGTGCCCACAGTAGGGCACACTGTGTGACAACTCAAAACGCCTGCCACAGGCTCAACACAGTCATCAACTTGATAATTCTCCCGAAAAAATTCAAATTTTACGAAAATAACTCTAAAGCCAAGACATCCCTATCTCCAATGCAGAATCATTGCAACACAATTGCTAATAACAATCAACACTCTACATCTGCTTCCAACAACACTCCAACATCTAGTCAAATTTAACACAAGAATTCCAGCAGAACTCTCCTAGGCAATGACAACTCCAACAGCTAGGTTGTAGGCACTTCTCACAATTAAGTGGCAGCAATTACAATGACTTATAAACTCCAATCCAACTCTTTCTTGAGCTTTCACTTCTAATATCCACTTGATCTTGCAACAATTAAAAAATAACTCTCTAACAGTACTAACATTGGTCGCTTCTCTAGTAATCTCACAACGTTCTCCAACAATTTCTTCAAGGGATCGAACAATGAGCAATGCCCTCTGTCTAGCGCACTAGAAAAAACAACTTCACAATGCTCCTAGCTGGTATACATTCCACAACTCTTCACACATAGATCAGATCTTGCTGCCTGAGACCTTCACAGGTGTCTCTAGCTGATCAACTATGCTTGAATCATATCCACAGCCCTAAACTCAATCAACTTGGCAAAACTTCACAACTCCGCCACACCCTAAATCTACAGCCCTTGGTGCTCTTACTTGGTGCTCCTCACCCTCCAAGCTCCTTCATGATAGGCAGTGTGCTATCACACTTCAACTCCATGGTCAAAGCATCTCCACGTACAAAGACAGACAACTTCAAACAATAGGGCACTCACATTCACTCCTCAACTATGATAAAAAGCCACTTTTGTTACTCTTCTTGGCCATTGGTTTGACCAATGGTTCACTCCTTCCCATAAGGAGATAACTCCACCTGCGTTGACACCCACTCCACACACATTCAAATCAAGGCTCACTCATTCCTTAACCACAATCCGGAAAAGCTGAACCACTCACAAATCCCTCAACGAGTACGAAATTGATAGGCTGAACCAATCTTTCATTAAGTTGGTGAGTTCGAGCCTTTTCTAAGCTCACGCACCTCCACTCAGCACCTCAGTCTGAGACTCTCGAGCACAAAACAATGCCAAGCAACATGCTCACGTTTTACCTGATTGTGCAAGTGGCTCAGTGCTCTATGACCTTCACAACAACACTTACTGCCAACTCCCTCACGCTGCCCTATGAACAACAACTAGTCTTCACCACACTTTTATTTGTAGTGGCCCAATCAACCATCAATGAAAATAGTTATTGCAAAAGATTCACCACACTTTCAATGAACCTTTCACAACAGCAACGTCCAACAATTCAACAAAGATTCTACCACACTACATGCACACAATTATTAGCCAGCTTTCGAGGTTGGCACTACCTCAAGGCTTACACACAATCACACCAGAGCCCAAAACTCTCCCTCTTCATCAAAGAGCATCCATATTTGAAACCCTCAGCTCTTATACCAGTAGGCATAAATAACCTCACTAATCTTCACACAACTGACTTAGTTGCCTTCTTCCCTTAATGTGGCTCAACGCTATCATACTTCAACTCCAGGTTCACAGCATATCCAAACACAATAGCTTGCAGCTTCAAATACCAAGGCACACACTTAACTCTCACAAAATCAGCACGAGGCAGGAGCTCTGAAACTAATATGAAACCCTCGGTATATAATTGAACACTCACTTCCAACTCCCTGACGTTGCACTACATAGAATAGGAGAACAATATTCTCTCACGATGCTTTACGCACAGCAAGACAACAACACAACTCTTCACTTGACATCACGCTAGCTTAGTTTTACACCTCCTCCTATTAGGCAAGACTCCAACTAGGATCTTTACTTGTAGTAACTCTCTTCTCATCTAGATGGACTCACCCTAATTGGTGTCTAGAACCCTCGGTTAATCTCGACGCTCTTCACCCAATAGATATTTGCTAGATCCTAAAAGTCACACCATGGTCACCATGCCAACGCTCACACACTCCTTTTAGCAATGCCTCCTCTTGGCACACACCTCACAACTCTAACAATCAGCACAAACAATTTCTCTCAACGCAACCTCTTCAATAGCTAACAATCGACTCTCTCCAACAATGCCCAACAATTACGTTCGATTTGGTATTCCCACACAAATAAAGCTTGGAGTCTATGAGTTGATAAGAGCATAAATTCTCAAATGGCATCTATAGCCTCTTCCTCCACACTCCTACATGGCTCCAGATCCTTTGAATGTGATTATTCATTAATGACTCTTTATTTTGAAAGGGAGTACGTACATTGGACATCGATGGTCAGTGAATAGATCCCACAAATTCACACTTCAATGATCAGCATTTTCACACCAGTCTTCACGATCAACGATGAAGGATGAATTGCCTCAACAAGCTCCATTCAAATGATGGTCAATGACACCTCCCTCAAAGGTAAAAATTAATAATACATGGTTGCAATGTAGAAGGTAGCGGTGTTGTAGTCCCAAGCAGGTTGATTGATTCAAACACAACTCTGCTACAACCTCTTCACTCTATAGGAAGCTTCACTCACTAGGGCACACATGCTGATACTCATCCAGGTCGCACGCAATCCACCACTTCAGAGAATAAAACTTAGACAACGATCAACAGTTCCACAGGCTACAAATTCTACAATCCTTTCCTTGCTTCTTCTAAAGGTGTCTCCTCCATGCGTGACGCATTCACAATACCTAGCGTTCACATGGCCCAAATACCATGAAAGAAACCTGAAACTCACAAAGAGCTTATCATTGTATTAATAAGCACATAGATTTAGGTTGTGTTTCTACAATGAAATCTGCCTACTGTCATTTATTTTTCACAAACACTCGCCGACTCCTTGCTAACTATAGTCGTCATATGATCAAGCATGATTAATGTTGTAACAAGAATATTTTTCATACTTCCGGTTGCGGTTGAAAAAATGAAATATGTGAGAATTTATTTCAATAGTAAATAGAAAAGTAATGCAATTTCTAGGAAATAATTTGATTTTATCAAAATATTTTAGGTGAAACAACCATTAGAAATAGTTGGATGTGCATCCTATTATGATTGGGAAATTTAAATTTGTAGGAATCTATACATTGTCACAATTTCAATGTGTTTAACTAAAAATTTGAAATGTTATTTCGTCTCGAAAAATTATTTGATGAGTCTTTCTGAGCAATCATATTGCTAGAGCAAGCATTTGGCAGTGTTAATCTTGTCTCTTCTCACGACCTATTTATTCTCCACATATATATATATATTATATATATATATAATATATATATATATATGGATATTGTGCCCTAAATATTATTTTAATTTTAGATTATTTATCACCTACGTCATGGTTCCTTTTATAGAACATGTATTGTTTTTCCTGAGTCACGTTTTAGAAAAAGTGTAGAGGCATTATATTTTATTTGTTTACCTAACTTTCATAAGATGCATTTTAGAAAATATATAGAGGTATTATATTTTATTTATTTACCTTGACTAACAACATTGTTTTTGTTTTGTTTTCAAAAGACAATAAGATTCTATTTGAAGAGGTATTTCGCAACTTGGAGTTTTTTTTAGATACTTATGTCCATAGATTATGCAAGGCATTTTTGTGAACTTCAATGAGAATAAGAAATTTCACTCTTGCTAATATTGAACACTCTGTCAATCTAATTTTACTTTATTGGATTTTATTTTCTTTATTCTATAAAAGAGAAAATCAACAACTTCTATTTGTGTTTTATTTCTAATGGTCTTTGATTTCTATGAATGCTTTTATTTAACAAGTTTTTCTCTTTCCAATTTTTCCTGAGTTATTCTTAGTTGTTTTGGGCTGTACATGGTTATATTGGGTTGTATAAGACTCTTGTTATTGGTTTGAGGCCTTATATCTTAATCGTAGCTCTGATACCATATGTGATGACCTGGCCTAGGTCTTCTAACTAAACCAAACTTATCATTTAATTGAATAACAATGAGCAAAAAATAACATATTTATAAATCTACATTTACTTGATAAAAACTTACAACTAAAATTTGATGAGCAACATATGAAATATGTAAGAAATGTCTTTTGCAATAATTTACATAAATAAAATAACCAATGGAAGAATACAAGTTCTAGTAGCTTGGTTGGGATGCTCCTAACTCTATTAGGATGTTCTTCCTTGTTATGCGAATGTATTTACCTCCCATCCAATTAAGAATGATTTCCTAGCCCGAGGAACGTCCAAAAGTTCCCTAGCCCTCTGATCCCAAGTCCAACTAGCTATAATGTGTCCATGTTAAGACCAACACTCCCCAATTTATCCAAGTTTTAGTTCTCTCATTTTTCTCTCCATTCTCTCTCTTCTCCTTCTCCATGTTCCTCCCCCAAAATAAAATTCTCAAATCCAAAACAAATACCAAATATCTCCCCTTTCTCATCTCCTCCTCCTTCCCTTTATATCTCTTCCTCCCATTGACCTTAGCCACTTACCATTAATGTCATGACTACCTCGATCATGGATATTTGATTTAGAAATAACTTGGAGAACACCATGTCTTATCCAAAAGTAAATTTGAGAGGACACTTTGGGGATTAGAATATGGGTATTTAAGTTAGAAATAAATTAGAAAATGCCATATATTTTTCAAAAGTAAAATTGACAAGACACTTTGGGAATTGAATAATAAAAAATAATAAAATTCATATAAGTAAAATAAAATTATAGATTCACAAGTGTATGTATATACCAATATTACTTAATACTTATAAGTCAACATTTTCATGTTAATTAAACAGTAATCAAAATTACTATTATAGGATCAAGTACAACATTGCAATACTTGTAGAACTAGTAAGATGGTCAATAAGAGATAAAGAAAGTGTGGCTTGGATATACCCATTGACAAAAGCTTTGGAACCATAGGATCAACACATGCACTGACAAAAACTATGAGAGAATACACCCTTGACAAATAGAAACCCAATCAAACATAGAAGAACACATGTAGCAATTTTGAAGTAGAGCCGCCATATAATGCACTCCTTGTACGAGTGCTATCCAAAAACTAGAAGGGCGAAGAAGAAGATTGCTTGGTTAGAGTTCAAAATTTTGTTGTAAAGCGCCCTAAACTAATAGTGCATTGTTTTATCCAAAAAAGGAAAACATTTCCCTAAAGCTTTCATTTTGGGTCAAAAGAGTTAATGGTTTTTCATGACTAGTACTACCAATAGGCAGAGTAGGATCAATAGGGCTTTCATCAAATCTCCCAAGGCATAATCTGAAATTAAAAAACCTTCCACTCATCCTATCCTAACGTCGATGTTATTCAAGCTAGCACGATGGTTGTGCAGGATATGTTTTATATCCTGAATCCTTGAAAATATGTTAGAAGAGAAATATTATTTATTTTTAAATAAGAAACATAAAAACATGTCAAGTTGGTGATATAGAGATAGGGAGAAAAGAAACCCTAGTCTATGATTATGATATTTTTGCAAATTAGGGAGCCATTTTAACCAAGACCTTACAACTTTTTAGTTCCAGAACTAACCTTTGTCCACCGATTGTTTAGCTTCTAAGACAAGAATGTCACATCTAACCTCGAAAAGAACGAAATCAAACAAGGTAGCCATAGAGTCATAAGAAAAGGGTTGTGATTTTGCCACACCTACATAACCACGACCACCTCTTTGTGGCACCGTGTGCTACAAAGGAGACATAATGTGGGGAAAAAGATGACATGAAAGCCAATTTGATCAAGACCTTTGAGAACAATCGCAGTCACTAGGTTTAACTATTGCCCCCTCTAAACTAGATCTAAAAAGTACAAATTTGTCTTCAAAGTTCCAATTCAAAGAGAAAAAATCAAAGAGATGAAGGAATTCTAGAAAAGAAAGAGATATTTATTACTTCTAGAAGATACAAACTCGACCATACTTCACATTAAAATTATATTAGTTCCAAAAATCTACCAAAAGGCCTTTCAACCATATGAATTTAAAGAGGGAACACAAGTAAGATAATAATAATAATAATAACATTACAACAAAATTCACTAGACTTAAACAAGCTCCCAAATTAATTTTAAATATAACCCTTTAAATATATAAAAAAATCAATAATATATATATAGTTAGAAATATATATAATATATATATAAAAGTTAGAATATACTTGAAATAGCTACAATATTGATGAATTAGCTAGACAACAACAATAGTTATTTCAAATCTCTACTCAAAATACATAAAAAACGAACATTTCTAAAGTGAGTATTATTAATTTATAGTCAACAAAGCTACTGAAAAAATTTAAAAGATGATGAAATTCTTCTCGAGTTTAGCAATCACATAACTATCTATGTTCTTCAATGATGTGTGAAGCCTTTTTGGATTACGAGTCCTCAATTAGAGACAAATGAATAATACTCAAATTTTAGTAACGTTACAAAGAACTTCATAATTACAAAAAGTGAATTGTAACATTGCTACTTAATATTGCACAGATATTTTTATATGTTTTGAGCTTTTTTCATTCTTCCGCAGGGGCATACCTAATCTTTGGGTTTCACTCTCGTATAGAGTGAAATGTTCAAACATTAATATTTTGGTCCGTCGTTAAATGTCCAAACATTAGTGTTTTTTCTTACCAAGGAAATGTTCCTTTAGCTACATTAAAGTTTAATTAGTTTACTATATAAAATTAATAACACAATAATATAAATAACCGAATATATATATAATAGTATAATTATATAAAAATAATACAAATAGTAATATAATAATATTATATATATAAAATATTATATAATAATATTATATAATACAATAGTATATATATATATGTATAATCGTGATAATGATGATCGATTAAGGTTCAACTGAAAATAAAATATAGTTAATCAAGATTTTAAATATTGAATTAGTTGAGAATTATTTAAAAATTTAATAATGTAAAATTTATAAAAATATTATTAATATCAATAAATTATTAATATAGATAAACTTTTTTTTATATATATAATATTAATAATGTTATTATTAAAATAATATATCAATTATAACATAAATATACTTTTAATAACATTATATCATATCACAATTCACTTTTTTATAATATTAAAAATAATACTATATCACAAAGAGAATGGAATATTCATTGCCATATTTTTTCATGAATGTTAATAATGGCATGGTTCACGCTTATATTTTCCTTGTTGAAAATCACTACAAAAAGTCACATAGTTGTCAACTACCTACCATCATAATGACCATTAAGGATTAACTAATTTATATATGAACAAAGCTAAGATGCAATAGAAGAAGTCACTAAAACCATGACTCAGACCTTAACATAGCAGCAAAGATACAAAGTCCAAGGTTAAACAAGGTGAGATTTGTCATTTGTCGGTTTGTTTGCTTCTTTGCTTTAGTAGGATGTTGTTGCCTCGTGCTGCTTAATTCCTATGGAACATACGTCAAGGTTGATGAGTAAATCATTTATGAATGCTTTTGTAACATTTCCCTTGCAATCTATTGAACAATTGTTGTTCCATCTCAATTGAACAACACCCTTTTTTTTCGACTTGTTTTGTTGTTCATTCAATTGAACAATTATTGTTCAAACAAATGAACAACACTTCTACATCCCCAGTGTGTGCTTTGTTGTTCCTTTAATTGAACAGTTGTCATTCATCCAAGTGAATAGTCACTGTTCAATCCCAATTGAACAACACTCTCTTTTCAGTTATTACTGTTCAAACAATTGAACAACGCTTTTTGTGTATCTCTATTGCTCGATTCCAATTGAACAATAAAATTTCTGTTTTGTGTGATTCTTGTTCGTTTGTCAACTACCTACCATCATAACACCCATGAATATAGGCAGGGATTAACTAATTGATATATGAACAAAGATAAGATGCAATAGATCAAGTCATTAAAACCATGACTCATACCTTTACACAGCAACAAAGATACCAAGTCCAAGCACACAAGCCCTCGTTGCAAGGGAAATGTTACCAAAGCATTCATAAATGACCACTTTTGGCCCAAGTAACTTAGAACAGGAAAATAATAATATGAAATCCAATTTAAGTGAATGCAAGGGAAGGATTTAGGATTTGGTCAAAAAATTTGAAGAAGATCGTTGTTTAAGGGTTTCTGAAAAGATTAATTTATAAGGAATTGTTGCAAAGCCACAGAAGAAAATTGATTTGATGGCTAATGAAAGTGGATTATGTTATCATCTAGATTGAACCTCCAGTTCAAGGAAGGTAATGCCAGGGTAACCACAAACCATGCTTAGCCAAGTAGCTAACCCTATTAGGCCAGGAGAGGGCTCTCTCTGTAAGGATCTCAGCCAAGACGATTGGATCAGGAAAATGATATTAGGCTAGGTATAGTATCACAATGTTTGATTTGAATTGAATGGGTTTTGCTAGATCAGGAGGAACCTGAGAGTTAGGGCAAGGAAACTTGATCAAAATTGCAGGGTGTTCGATGGGGCAAGGTAGGCACAAGGCTCAACAATCTAGGGTTTGATGGGTGAGGTGATTCAAGACAGGTGTGGAGCTAGAAAGCTCATGTGCACAACATGCCTTCTTCCTAAACTAAAGAAAACATAGACTATGAAATGTCTACCCAAAATAGAGCATAAAGATATGGATTCTGCCTCTCAGACTTGTATATATTCACATAAGGACAATGAAATGATGAATTGGATTCAAAAATACATTCTGACAAATGAAAACATAATAAAATCTGAACTGAACATCATAGCACATGGATCCCAAAGACATAGCTTCAACTTTTCATTAATCTCCTGCTAAAGCTAATACAAAATTATGTCTATTCAAAGCGTAAGCATCCTACTATGTCCAAACCATACAATTACTAAGGAAAAGAATCATATAGACCCAAAACAACTCATTTTAAGCTCAAGGGTCAAATCCATGAGAAGAGGAGTTGCTTCTAACAAGATCTAAACTGCAAACAAGAAAATAGTGTGTTCAAAGTGACTCATCCGTAACCCAAACAAACTTATACATTACACCTCATGAACTAGTTTTACCTGATGAATCTACCCTATTAAGCTCTAGAAGCATCATAAATACATTTAACTGATCAATTACAAAGATAAAATCATGATGGTGAAAGTGCAAACTAGGACAAAATAGTGAAAAACTGGACAATTTGTCAAACACGCAGCGACCCTAGACAAACGCACAACGTCCTCTTCAAGATGACTTTTGACAACATTTCGGATGTCCAAATCTAGTCTGGGATAGCTCATTGGAAAACCTATCCTGTCTAGCTTCAAGAAATGCCCTTGGTTTTCAAAATAGGCTTCATTTACCCCTCCAATATTTCAATCTCCCAAGACTTCTCAAACGCATAGCGACGAGGCCAAAAGAGGTAGAAAGGTTATTTTTTGGTAGTTTTTAACCCTTTTGGCAGACCAATTTTGCTCCAAATTCTTAGAAAAAGTATAGGGTGCATGTTCTCATCATTCTGAATCTAAAAAAACTAACCATTTTCTCATTTTATTCCCCAACCAAAAGTGCATCATCCTAAGTGCAGCACGCTTGACCATGCTGACTGTGCCAAAATTTCTTCATAAAACACAGCAAAACATATCTTGCTAAAATTGTTCAAAAAAGGCCAAAATTGGTGGGCTCATAGAAGGCTATATGTTTGAGTCATGGAGTGATGACTCAACAAGGATATCCAACCTCTTTTTCTCCTCTTGCTTGGTCAAAGCCTCAATCTTTGCATGAGCTCTTTTGAGCTTAGCTATTGCAATTTTGTCTCTCATAGCATAGTGCTTTTCCATCCTTATTTGAATATCATTGTCCTTATTGGCCTTGCTTAGGAGTTTCTCCAGATGATCATTTACCTTCTCAAGCCAATATTCTCAATTTTCATTTACAATCTTGGTAAATTGCTCATTCAAGGTGAGCTAATTGGCCATTTCTTCCTCCCTTTTCCTTTCCTACTCCAAGGCTCTTTTTAGGCCTGTAGTCATTATCATTCTTCTTGGAACCTATTTATCAAGTGGCTCACCATATTTTCCATATCCTCATCAAGTAAGGCCTTTTCCTTTTCAGCCTCTCTCTTTTCCTTTCTGAGCTGAATCTCCATGAGCTCATTTTTTACCTCAAACTACCTATTTTCCTACTCATAGTAGGAAATGATCCATTTGACCCTTTGCAAGTTGACCTCAAGCTCTCTTCTGAGTGCATTCTTCTCCTTGATGACAATAGTTGTGCTTTTACTGTCATCATGTTCATCAGATTCAACTAATTGAAAATCATGCTCTATCTCATGGAGGTCTTCTTCCTGCTGCTGGACCTTTGCCTCTACAACCTTTTCCTTACCCTTCTGTACCTACTTTATCAATGAAGAAGGCAAGGCCCCTACCACAATCAGTGGGGAAAACACTTGCCTATGGTCTCTCTGATAGGTATGTGCCAAGGTACCTAAACCAGACCTTTTGGGCTTGCTGCTCTCACCTTGCTCAATATGCTCCTGCTTAGTTCCTTTATCTCTACCAAGTGAATGAATAGGCTTATGAGAAGGTGATGATGAAGGTGATGGTGTGGCTAACTCATGAGATGAAGATGAATGATGTATAATCTGAGCTGGAGGAATGGAGGTGTGTGGATGAGAGGATGAAGGGGCTTCTTGTCCATGTTGACTAGGTGGGACTATGAAAATCTCAATGGATATGAAAGTGTCCCATGCAATGTTAAGCTGATCAAGGTGGTGTGGGACTATCATCTTGATGAGAGAATGGTGAAATATGCTATGAATGTGATGATCAAGATCTTTCCTTCGGGCAATATATGACATCTTATCAATATCCTAGTAAAGATAGTAGGGCAGATTGAGCATTCCGACTCTTGTAAAATGCATGAGTAACCGAATATGATAAGAATAGAACCTACATATCCTGCCCTCACATGCGAAGCACTTCATGATGATTTTCATCATAGGAACATACTATCTAGGAGGTAAGAGAAAGGAAAAATCCTCCTTCTTTCATTGTTGTGGCTGGGTTTAAGATATGGCACATAGTAGCAGTAATCAAAATCTACCTATTTAAACCATTTTTTACCAACATCTGGGATCCCAGTAGTAGCCGATATGATAGTAGAAGATATGGTAAAGGTGACACCTACAAGGGTTGCTTGGTTGTCATGGAGGTTGATGATGAATTTTCTGGTCAATTCATAATGATTATATGTCCTTCCACCTTCTAACAAAACTCAAAACAATCCATATGTTTGAAGCTTGTGACAGTGATGGGAGATGTCATGAGTTCTCTGGTTTTTGTTGGCTCATATCTAATAATTTTTCCTCCTTTCTTATATTTCCTCCTCTGTTGTGTTGGTTCCTCACTCTAACTTTGGTGTTGTTCTTCTACCATGATTTGTTGCTATCAAAACCCTAGGGAAATGGTAGAATGGACTATGGGTATTGGAAATGTGGAATGATGTGAGGTGAGATGATGAGGAGGAGATGGGAATGTGTGGAATGAGGGAGGTGACAGGGGATACTTGTTAAGTCAAGGGGGAATAGTGATGAAAGCTAGGAAATGTGTTTTGAGATGGTGGGAATGTATGACTAGGGTTTGCTCTTAGGAATAACAACAAATAACATAAACCCTATGTAGGTGAAAAATGGAGGTTAGAAGTGAGTAAATTTACCACCAACCTTATTTGCTAAAGTATATGATGACCAACTTGGAAACTTGGTGGTGATGGAGGGTTTCTTGCATGTTTTACCTCCTTCCAAGTGAATGCGTAGCGACCCGAGCAAATGCCCAATGACCTCTACAAGAGCACAACGCCATTGTAAATGACACTGGGATCTTTGGAAAATGCGCAATTACCTTTACAAGAGCTCAACGACCAGAGTAAATGCACACTGACCTTGCTGAAAGCATCCTCTAGCTTTGTTTTACCCTTCTTCACCTTAAAATCGCCATTTTTCCTTTGCTAAGGAGTTGTTAGAGTGTTAGAGTGAAAATGAGGCTTTCATGAGTGCCTTGAGAGGATTTATACTTGAATTGAATTTACTTTATGAGTTTGCATACCCACTTTCTAAATTTCTTTGTCATTTTTCAAATTATCATTTTAATGCCTTTTTTACTTTCTGACCCTTTTTTCTTTGGACAGGTGGATGATGCTTTGATTGAACTAATTTCTTCAATGATTTCATTTCTTACAGCAAGGAGACATGCTTGGGAAAAATTATGACATATAATCACTTAAATTACATCAAAAAATATAAGCAAAGTAAAATACTGTGTTTTCATCTCAAAAACGTGTTTTTTGAGATGAAAATTACATTAGTGACAAAAGATCTTTATACAATCATTATGACTTATTGACAATTACTCTTCGTCTATTGGTCATCCTCATACCTCTATTGCCCTTTATTTACATTTGAAATCATGCTTTTGACCTTGGAAATGAACCCTAAAACCTAATGGAAAGACAACTACCTTAATTGAACAACAATTGAATAGCAAATGACACAAGAGATCAATTGAACAACAAATGACACAGGAGGTCAATTGAACAACAAATGACGCAAGAGGTGAATTGAATAATAATTGAACAATAAATGATGTAGGAGGTCAATTGAAAAACAATTGTAAAACAAATGACACAGGAGGTCAATGGACAACCATCAGTGGAACATTTTAACATGACCTAATGGAATGATTAAAATTTCAACATGAGACATGTAAAATGAAAATGCAAAGAGCAGACTTGATCCCTGATGGAAGTATGCATATACTAACAGTAACATATTAATAGCCCAGCAAAATACAAATGTCAACAATGATGTAGGCTCATTGAATTCTCAATTGAATTAATTGGAAACCAACTTGAATGAATCCAAGAGAGAGACTAAGGAATTACTCAAGAAACTTTAAGATAATCAATAGTTTTGGGATGCGAAAAATAATTTTTTGGAAGGTAGTCTTGCAGAGCTACAAATGCACATGGAGTTGATGGTTAGTGAGAGGGGATCCATGGGCGCAAATAATATTGAGTTAAGCGATGAAGTGGATTTCTTGAAGGCCCATGTCAGTGAATATAAAACTGCACTAGTTTGCATGCACTCAACAAGCATACCAAGACTGTTTTTCCAATTAGTAAGGATAGATCAAGGGAGATTATTGACCTAATACATTGAACTGTAGATAGACCTATGACTTCATTACTAGGAAACACCTATTATGTTTTATTTATTAAGGATTCCTCATGGAATATTGAAGGATAACACACTAGAAGAAGAATTTACAAATGTGACTGTAAATATCAGGTTTCTGTGTCACTGGTTGTCCTATATATATATTTGTATTTATGATGAGAAAAGAACTAAGTTAAAATCCTTCAATTTGAAGAGTACAACAAGACTTCTTAAGCTTACAAAATTCACATTTTGTCTTTAGATAAAGATAGTTGTAAGTCAGATCCCACAGGGGTTTGGTCTCGTGGCCAGCGAGCAATATGCTAAGTCGTTCGTGCCACTGTGTAGGTTATGAGTTCAATCCTCGTCTTAAGCAAGGGTTATTCTTGCAGGCTGAGGGGTTCCTCCTAGATGTTATAGTGGCAGCTGGTGGGATTCGACCCCATGTAACATGAGTATGATACCACCGCCATTGCTAGTTCCGCTAGTTAACCAGAAAAGGATAGTTGTAAGTTAGATGTCAAGTTTGATGAGGATGTTGGGTCCTGTAAGTCTCAAAACCGTCCAAGAAAGATTGAGGAGGTTGAAAAACTTGTGACCCAAATTCTAATCCTCAGATTCATGAGAAATTAAAGTAAGATCAATGAGATTTTGGTGCATGTGTAAAGACCATTTTTTCTTCCACTTTAGTAAGAAGGCCTAGATGGTTTACCTAGATAGTACAGGAAGCACAAGGATAAGTAGGAGAGCCTAAGATTTATTTTGAGATTAGTCATCCTACTAAGAAGTTTCCTAATTATGGTCGTTGGTATCTTCCATTATTAATGTAGAGCCTTTTAGTTTTGAGGTGGTAGCAGGTGAGAGAGTATGCTAGGATATCATGGCAAAGGACTACAAATTCATCCTAAATAATGATGTCTATTAGATGGTATTGAGACTAGTAGAGAAGCCAATGATTGATTCCATGTGGTGATTACCTACACTAAACCTAACCCTAAGTCCCTGCTAATGCTATTTAAAGAGGTCCCCACCCTCCATTTCCCTCATACAATTCATTGAGCAATTTGGAATGTTTGAGCTGAGCCTTGGATTTATTTGGAGTGTTTTTCAAACTCTTGAAGGGTTGTTTTGAAGATTTTGTTGGGCTGATTTGGAGAGTTTTTGAGCTAAGTTTCTTGGGCTTATTTAGACCTGATTATAGGGTTTATTTTAGAATTTCCTAGGATAGTTTGGAGTTGATTCAAGGGTTGATTTTCATAATTTCTTGGATTGTTATGAAGATGTTTTTCCTGCTATTAGGAGGTGTTAGTTGCTATATATTCATGTTGAAGATGTAGATGATGAGAATTCAGATTATTTTATCCTATGATTAGGTTGTACTATATCTAATATTTATTAATTAATACTATTTTTATTTTTGGACTCTAGAGGCCATTCAAAGCCTCTTTGTTGTTGTATTTTGGTTCAGATTGGATTTCACTTAGTGTTATATTGGTTATATTCAACCATGCTATATACTTGAAAAAGTTTGCATATTTGTATAAAATGGTTTGGATTCACATGGATTCACATGGATACTTATTATATGCTACCATCATTAAATCATTATCACATGCATTCTTGTAAGGAGGAGAGCTTCAAAATTTTGTCTCTTCCCACTGTAATTAAGAATATCATATGTAGAATTTGATTGGGATTGTAAATAGAATATAGAAGATGTGCACAATGCTAGGAGACTACAATGATAGGATATTTTTTATAAGTGGCCTTCGCAAACTCTACAATTAAATTTCTTGCAAAACTCAGATATCCTGATCTAGTCTCAACTTTTCTATGTCTATCCATATTGATTGAGATATCATTTTTGGACTATTTTTTCTTATTCCATCATACAAAACCCCATAAATCTCATGAATGCATATAAAGGTAAGGTAAAATTTGATATGTTGTCAATATTCTTTTTCGGATGAGAATCTAGAAGTATACATTAAAAAAGACAAAACAAAGTGTGAGATGCAATTGTAAACTTTGTTAAAGCAGCGCATGGTACTATGGTAACCCTTTCATAGATATTCTAGTTTTTATCTAAGAATCCCTTTGTAGAGGAAAAACTAGTGCAAGAATTGGAGGAAGTGGAGTGGTCTCATGGGGGATTTAACATAGTAGACCATCATGATGGGTATGATTTCTTGGAGAAATATTGACATTTCCTAACTTATGACACAATAAGAACAAGCAAGATTTGCTTTGATTTAAAAATACTAGGTCCTTATTGTCATGATAAATCCACAAGCACAAGATCCGAAATACAGAAAAGTTAAGACAGAATAGAGTTGTGATCTGCGAAAATTATTGGGATGAAATCCAAGGTGGAGACGGGAAGAGTGACTGGGTGATTGAAAAATAATAGTGTTATTAAGAATAAATTCCTTATAAACATAGTAAACAAACCTTTCGTCACTGATCAACAACCAACGAACAAATCACATAGCATATCAACATCTCTCCAGAAACAAAGATTTGAGAAGGTGTTTGAAAGGATTAGATGCCACCATATTGTATTAACAATAATCACAAAACCATGAACCAGCTACTTTTGTAAAATACATTTGTCCATGTACATGGAATATATCACATTTTTCCATAAATTTGTCTCCCATTTGTGCAACAGGGATCTATATCGATGGTGATCAATGATTTTTGTTGCAGTGGATGGTGATCTTATGTCATATTTGACATCTACATATGTGTTTAAAAATGGTCTGGACATTATATCAGTGGACATCTTTTCAATATCTATAGAGTGATTGATGGTAAAATGCTGAAATTAAAAACTCCAATTTATTGATTCCTTATGAAGAGGTTTTAAATTGTCCTTCCGAACCCAATAGATGCCTTTCATTTGATTACATATCAACTCTGAGTTGGTGAAGACTTCAATATTATTGACATCATGTTGTCTTGCATCTTTTAGCCCTTCAACAAGGGCAATGTAATATGCCTCATTGTTTGTCGTCATTCCAAACACATCTCTCTTTCCATAAAATAAATGATTTGTTGCCATATTGTATAGGATGAATTTAACAACTGCTCGACCTGGATTTGGAAAGAAGGACACTTTAATGGATAAATGACACTTTTGCACTATTTTTTACACTTCAAAAACCTGAAGAATAAGATATTAATAAATTCATGTTAAAAAAGTAGTCAATTATCTATTTATTTATACTCAACATGTGTTTAAATCATATATAATTCAAAAAACAAGATAATTTTTTTCACAAATTTAATGTAAGACTGACTAACAAATTTTAATGGAGCATCATAACCAAATTGAATGCTTTCGTTATTGTTAGATATAAGTATCCC
This sequence comes from Pinus taeda, assembly GCA_000404065.3. Classification (NCBI taxonomy): domain Eukaryota; kingdom Viridiplantae; phylum Streptophyta; class Pinopsida; order Pinales; family Pinaceae; genus Pinus; species Pinus taeda. The sequence continues at coordinate 63,676 of APFE031239392.1, forward strand.
TATGACTGTTACAATGTCATATATCCTACTAGTAGTTACAAGGGGGAGCTAGAAATTCGATTTCACATCTTGCAAGGATAATTTTCAAAATAGTAAGATTTCTTAAGTGCATCAGTCTTAAAAAGTTCAGAAAGATAAATTAGTGTGATATATGTTGTCTGATGGTGTTATGGGGTATATACTGCAATTTAAGATAACCTCACAACATATTTTGATTATTTGAGTAGTTTCTCTAATTTACAATTCTTTCCTTGAAACATTCCATCTAAAATTGAAATTAATGTTCAATCTGGTATTGTAACAAAATTAAACAAAAGATAGAGTCTCAATAATGGAAAAAATAAATAGCACAAAAGGATGCCACTATTTGGAATGCAAGTTTTTCCATTAATATGGAGCTTCTTGCCCCATTCACTTTGAACATGGCATTTCTATAAGGAAATATTCCTAAAACAACATGAAAAGATGCAATCCAATAAATGTTGGCCATGTTTTTTGAGGGTGACCATTTGCTAAGTAGGGCTAGACTTGAATGAAACACCTTTCTACAATGTATGTTTACATCACAACTCTACTTGTAGTATGTCCTCAATGATTCTCAGTGTTGTAATAATATATGTGAAATTTATTACAGGCAATCATTATGGTCACATTCCACTACCTGTGGCAAAAGGGATGTGATAGAACAAAGCAAAGGCAATGAAATTTCATCTTTTATAGCTATCCAATATTGAACTCATCTCATTTCCTTAATAAAGTCAAAGATGATGCTAGATGTAGGATTTAGATCACATACATTTTCCCTAATTACGAGGCTACGTAAGCGGAAAGCTGCTTTAAATAATGTTGACATAGCATGTACTCTCTAAAAGAACGACAATTTCATCCCTCTAAGTAGAGTGCCAACTTTTTCGAGAGAAATGTGAGTCCTAAAAAAGTACATAAATTGGTTGCACCATAATGTGTCCTAGCAATAGTTTACCATGAGTACCTTTGCTTTCATGGTGGTAGTGATTTGAGAAATAGAGAATGGAAAAGTGAGGAGATGTCTGCTCCTACCAAAATCTAGAAAACGAATTTGTCTAGCTTTTTTACTATTGCTCCAGATAATCATATACAAAAGAAACCCCTTGCTTGTTCAAGTGAGGAAAGGCCAAAAATTGTGCATGCTTTGTAGACAACTGTTCTTTTTTTGCTATTTATCCCTCTACTCTAGTTGCCTTTGAGCTTTTCTAGGTTGACACAATCTCTCATCATAGTTGCCAAAAGTTGTTGCTGAAAGTAAACAAATAAAAGGATAGGTTACTTGCCCTTATGTTATAGTCCAGCGTAGAATTTTCTTTAATAACAAAATCTCCCCAAAGTAAGGAAAAAATAGGCAACATTTAAAGACAATAGAAGGTTATTTCTAGCTCTAAACATATTCTTTTCCATTACTTTTTCTTATTGTATCTCTAAAGTACAAAATCATCAACTCAATCTTTCACTGTCTTCATTTAGGAACAACATAATTTCATTCTTATTAAATTCATATCCATTCCTCTAGTGTGCTGCCATATATACATGATGAGGACCATCGCCTTCCATCACTTTGCCAACCTGCATAAACGTTACCACACGAAATAACTGGTTTTATAAGTGATATGTGTCACCTCCTAACCACTATCATGTTCTTTCACAAAATTACCACCTGTAGCTCTAAAGCAGTGTGATAAACTCTTTGTGGTTTTCCTAAATCACACCACTTTGCCAATCCTCAACCTTTGACTTTATGCATATACCGATGATTATTCAAGGTTCAATATCCATTGTCGATCTCGTTGTGCTCCCAATCCAATGGCCATCGCGTTCCATCAGTTTTTCAACCTGCATAAACGTTACCATGTGAAATGTTCAACACATTTCTTTTGACTGTAGTTTCTCTCGAACAAACTGAAATTGAGTATCGATGTGCTTGGTATTTTTATGAAAGATTGGATTGTATGCAAGCTTGATGGTAGTCTAGTTGTCAGTTTTGATAATAGTTGATTCGTTCTATTCTTCTCCTACATCGTTGAGAAGTCTTCTCAACCAGATAGATTCACATGTGGTTGCACACAATGCTTGGTACTGAGCTTCACATGAAGATAGAGCTACAGTGATCTGCTTTTTTTCTGCTCCATGCTATGACCCGGGATCCAATGTTGAATGTGTAACCTGTGATAGATCTTCGATCATCCAAGTTACCTGCCCAATCAGAATCTGAAAAGCCTACTAGAATAACATCAGAACTGTCAGTGTACAAAATGCCATAATTACTAGTACCACTAAGATACCTCAACACACTTTTTGTTGCAATCTAGTGACTTCGAGTGGTTTTGACATGAACTGACTCAACACACTAACTGAATATGCCAAATCTGATCTTGTTGTAGTCAGATATATCAAACTGCCAACTAGCTATCTATACATAGTGGCATCCACGTCTTTAGTACCATCGTCACTGCACAACTTTAAATTTTGTTGTAATGGTGTTGCTGCTGATCTACACTGATCCATTCTGAACCTTTCCAGCAAGTTTCTGGCATACTTCCCTTGAGTAAGAAAAGTTTGTCCATAATCTTTCCATACCTCCAATCCCAAGCAATAATGAAGGTTTCCGAGATATTTCATCTCAAACACTTATGACATTTTTTGTTTGATTTCTTTGATCAGATTGTTAGCATTCTCTGTTATGATCATATCATCTACATACAAAGAAATCAAAATAATTTGCCTCTGTTTATTAAACTTGGTATACAAATTTGGATCATTCAAGCTCCTATGAAAGCCATGCTATACAAAAAATGAATCAATTTTCTCATACCACAACCTGGGTGCCTGTTCTAAACCATAAAGTGCCTTTTTCAATTTACACACAAGATGTTCCTGCCCCTTTTTCACAAAACCTTCAGGTTGTACTAAATAAATTTCTTCTTTCAAGTCACCATTCAGAAATGAAGATTTAACATCTAGCTAGTGTAGTTTCCATTAATGGCTTGTTGCTAAGGAAATTAGCATTCTAATGGTGTTTAATTTGGCTACAGGAGCAAAGGTGTTATCGAAATCTATTCCCTCTTGCTGTGAGTAACCCTTTGCTACCAATCTAGCTTTAAGTTTCTCTATACTCTCATCTGCATTTATTTTTGGTTTATACAGCCATTTACATCCTATGGGGGTTTTACCTTCAGGCAATTCAACCAAATCCCAAGTATGGTTTCTATTTATTGATTATATTTCCTCATACATTACATCCTTCCATGCATCAGATTTACTTGCTTCCTCATAATTTGCAGGTTCTACAATGTTTACAATCTCTGACATTAATGCATAGTCTTTCAGTCTCGAAGATAATGGATTCTTCCTACGTGATCTCCTTGGTAGGGGACTTACCTCAACTTTGTCTATTTCAGTCATTTCTAGGCTTGCATCATCATTGATTACATTATTTGTTACTTCTTCTTCTTGTTTCTGCTCCTGCTCTTCATCTTCCTCACTATTTTCTTCCAATAGCAATAGAAAGTGGAAATCATTGTTAGAATCCTCCTTTCCTTCTTCAACCTATTCATGAAATATGACATCTCTGCTTGCAAAAACCTTGTGAGTCACAGGATTATATAACTTATATGCCTTGAACTCAGTTCCATATCCAACAAATATACATTTCAGGGCTTTGGTATCTAACTTCTTCCTATCTGCTTTAGGTATATGAGCATAAGCTTTTGACCCAAATATTCTTAAGCGACTTATTGCTGGTTTGAATCCAAACAATGCTTCAAAATGGTTTTGAAGCCTAAACATCTAATAGGACTCCTATTCTTTAAATACACAGCAGTGTTAATAGTTTCTGCCCAAAGACCATTTGATAGACCCTTACCTTGAAACATGCTCCTTGCACACTCCACAAGAGTTATGTTCTTCCATTCTGCTACTCCATTCTGCTGTGGAGTGTGGGGTACTGTAAACTATTGCACAATCCCATGCTGCTTGTAGAAATCCATGAACTCTCCCAACCTGTATTCTCCCCCTTGATCTGAGCGGAGAAGTTTTATCCTTTTTCCTATTTGGTTTTTTACCATGGATTTAGACTCTTTAAAATATTGAAAGGCTTGACTCTTTTTACTTAGAAAGTATATCCATAAAAGTCTAGTGCAATCATCTGTAAATAAAAGAAAGTAATATGTTCCTCCTAATGACCTAGTTTTCATAGGTCCATAGATGTCTCTATGCACCAGTTCTAAGATATCTCTTTCCTTTCTATTAACATGTAAAGGGAACTCTTCTCTATGCATTTTCCCTAATGCACATCCATCACAGTCCAGCTTAACATTATGGAGAACAGGGAGTCCATCAACCATACCTTTTCTTTGAAGTAAGATGAGGTCTTACATATTAAGATGGCCGAATCTCTGATGCCAGAGATCTTCAACTGTCGATCCAGCTGCAACCATTGCTTGTTGCGACATACTCTTCACATCTAGTATGTTCAGGTTCCCCACACGCACTACTATTGCAACTGTTTCCATATGGCTATCCTTAACGACACAATTAGTCTTAAAGAATTGAACTTGCATGTCTTGATCAGTAATCATTGAGACAGAGACCAATTTTTTTTTAATTCCTGGAACATACAATACGTTTTTCATATGTCTAATGTCACATCTAGGTAACTTTACAGGAATGTCACCATATCCTTTGATGTCATATCCACTATCATCTCCTAAATAGATTTTCGACCCACGTGAAGTTTCTTTAAGAAATTCAAACCATTCCTTCTTACCAGTCATATGTGAGGCTGCACCAGAGTCGACATACCATATTTCATCCTCATCTCCCTTTAAAGTTGAAAGAGCACAACCAACTATAAATAGTCAGAGTTCGTGGCTATGGTCTTCTTCTTCCTCAACAAAGTAACTCTTATGTTTTCTCTGTTTGTTTCTTCCTTCGTCTACCTACCTCTTATAACAATCTTTAATCAGGTGACCAGGTTTTCCACAGTAAAAACATTTATTGGTGGGAAAATTATTAGCAGTCATACCTTTAAGCAGTCTCTTCTGAAATGTCTTGGCTCCTTTCTGCTGCTGCTGCTACAGTTGCTGATGTTGTTTCCCTCTATACTGTCTCCTTTTTGCCATAAGAGCAAGGTCATTTCTCTTTGATTTCAAATTTTGTCATCTCTCTTCTTCCTATAGCATAATCCCTATCAGCTCTTCAAACGCGGGGGCTTTCTCCCTTGCTAACAGCCCTGAGATGAACACCTGGTATTCATCAATCATTTTTTTCAACGTGATCATGACCAGATCTGAATCGGAAACTTTCTCTCTAATATCTCCCAATCTATCCTTCATATCTTTAACTCTAGTAATGAATCCAGCAGCGGACTCATTCTCCTCCATCTTCAATGCAAACAACTTGCCTTTGAGTGACACGACACAGTTTGTATTCTGTGTCTGGTATAGGTTTTTGAGCGTCGTCCAAATGTCAGTGGTCGATTTACAATCTCTAATATGTGGGATAACATTGTCCTTGACGGACATCTTCAATATCACCTCTGCTTTTGTCTCCCTTCTATCCCAATCTTGCTCTTGTGCAGCTGATCCTTGTCTCATTTCATTTCCTAAACAATCGACCACGTATTTGCACTTTCATGTAAATTATGCATCTTCAATTTCCAGTTGGTGAAATTTGATCCATCACGTTTTCCAGACTCGTGGAGGTACAATTATATATTGTTATTCATATTGGACTGATAAAATTTATGATCCTCTTATGAATAAGTCGATCCAACTGAACACTTTCAGGTCACAAAAAAAAACACCATATAGTAGATCTGAACCTCTATTTTGCTAAAAAAAAAATTGTACCTTCAATGAGCCACCACCAGGCAAGTCCGATCTGCTGCCATCGAGCAGATCAGGAACTCCAATGCGCCACCACGGAGCAAGTCTAATCTGCTGCCACCGAACAGATCAGGAACTCCAATGCGCCACCACTGGACAAGTCTAATCTGCTGCCACCGAATAGATCAGGAACTCCAATTCGCCACCACCGGGCAAATACGATATGATACCACCGAGCATATCTGAAGCTTCAAAGTGCCACCACCGGGCAAGGCCACCACCAGGAGAAGCTGATCTGCAAAAAAAAAAAAAAAAATTCAGATCTTCCAAAGAGAAAGAGGCTGGCGCTTCTCGACAACGGAAGACCCACTCCAGAAACAGTTGGCGCTTCTCGACAGTGGAAGACCCATGCCAGAAACAACTGGTTAAAGGGTTAGCGATGGTTTAATAAGGGTTAATGAAAGGCAAGACTATGCGTAGTCAAATAACATGTTTCCACCTAATGAAGTTAGTGAAGGGGGCCTTAAACCATTCATTGATGGTTGAACATTTTGACTTGATAGTGAGTTAAAATTCCTCTGACAAATGTGCTTATGCATTTGACATGCATACTGTGGGTGTAAGTGGAGGTAACCCTGTGTCAAAAACCTTTAAATTAAACACAAACTGATCCATTCAAATAGCTTGATACAATTCCTAGATAATTTTAATAACTTAGAACCTTTGAATTGAGCTCAAAATATCTACTTAGATACCTACCAAATTAACTTATTAACTTATATTTTTCAAGTCCACCTCATTTATTATTTGACTAGAACATCCTTAAGTCCAAATATTTGGTTAGAGTTATGGAACAAAAGTAATAAACACATTTCCATACACTCTTGCATGTTCAAAGGTCAAAAAGATCATATATAAAATTGAAATTGATAAGTTGTATTACGTAAATTTTAAAATGATGAAATATTTTAAGATATTTATAATTAAAATTTATTATTTATTAATATAGATGATGATTAATGTTCATTAAGATTAATATGTTGTATATATATTAAAGAGATATTGTGGTGAGAGATGTTTATAAAATAAAAATAAAATATTCACTAAATAAATAATAATATCAAATTTTGAGTGAATTGCCTTAGCTTTATCAACAAAATTATTAGTTTCCCTATGAGTTTCTTAATCTTATTTTTTTACTACCAATATAATATAATATAATGTTTTAAATTAAAAGTAAACATTATTATGTTAAAAGTACTTTTAAAATAGAATTAAAATACTTATTTTTGTAGAAATTTTGAATAATTTAACACATATTCAATGGAGATTATC